>RXON01002821.1:0-138608 GCA_009667805.1 Leptobrachium leishanense | reverse complement strand
TGATGGTGTAGGCAGAAGAGCAGAGAAGAAAGAAGCAGATGAAAGAGAAGAAAGAGGCAGAAGAAAGAAAAGAAAGAGGCAAAGAAAAGAAAGAGGCAGAGCAGAGTAAAGAAAAGAAAGAGGCAGATGAAAGAAAATAAAGAGGTAGAGCAGAGGAAAGGAGAGAAAGAGGCAGAAGAAAGAAAATAAACACATAAAAGAAAAAGAGGCAGAGGAAAGAAAAGAAAGAAAGAGGCAGAGAAGAAAGAAAAGATAGAGGCAAAGACAAGAAAAAAGAGGCAGATGCAAGAAAAGAAAGAGGAAAGAAAAAGGCACAGACCGATCCCGAGCACTGACCAACCGTTTGCGGCTCCCCCCGCACAGTGTGTGAGTGTCTGTGTGTCCCACACAGTGTGTGTGTCCATGTCCTGCACAGTGTGTGTGTGTGTCCCCGCACAGTGTATGTGTGTTTGTGTGTCCCCGCGGTATGTGTGTTTGTGTGTATCAGCACAGCGTGTATCCAACCCCACACCCTCATACAGTGTGCGTGTCGATTATGGGTGTGTTTGATTGGGGGAGGTGGTCTGAATGGGGGGTGTTTGTATAGATGGGGGGTTTGTTATTTTTACAGATGGGTAGTCAGTTTGGGGTGATTTTGGGACATATGTAAATTTCTATATATATGTATATGAGATATATAGTGTAGTGATGTGTTGTCAGAGAGTGTGGTATTGCAACAATTAACAATTTTTTTGGGGGGGAGCACAAGTAGCTGGTCTTGCCTAGGGTGCAAAATAGTCTGACACCGGCTCTGGTGACACATAATGTCTGTCTGAGAAAGAGAGACTTTGCGTGAGAGTGACCCCAGCCGAGAGAGAGACTCTTGAAAGAAAATAAACAAAAAAAATAAAAAATTGGGGACGTGTAACAGCTCTTCCAACTCAATGGGACTGTTGCTTTAAGCAAACACACGGTTTTTTTTTTTTATAAAGCTGTTCACACACAGAAACGTGGCATACCTACACCACCCGACATCCAAATTTACAAAACTACAGTTCCAGAATCCCATACCCAGTGATTCCAAATAATAAACCCTGCAAACCAGGGTGTTCACCATGAAATCAGAAGCAAGGAACGTGTATACTTATCTAAAATCCTATATCCCATGTGTTTTCCACATGCAGGGAATATTACCTCAAATAAAACCAGATAAAACACAATTGTGCAGTATGTTTGTACACAGAACCTGTAATAGTATATCTTAATAGTCTAAACTACTCAATGCAGAGCCTCCCAATATGAAGTATTAGCTCTGTCAGAAATCGCTGTGCCTCGTTTACTGGGGATGGGCTTCCCTCTCCAGGCGACCAGTATTCACTCCAGATCAGAATGCATGTAATAACATACAAGAAAATATAGTGCACACTGCTTGTATCTTTATTACATGTATTACAGGCTACCAGTAGCTCTCCTGTTTCTAAGCCCAGGATGAATGTTTGAGGGTCATCCAACCCACTGATGAAGAAAGCAGGACTCCGGATCTCCAGTCGTCATAAAATAAAACTTTATTACAATAAAACAATGTAAAACCAATATAAAACTGTGCCAATACGCATTTCACCTAATAAAGGCTTCCTCGGTTGGCTTCTATGGAGTGAACAATAGAAGCCAACTGAGAATGGATGACGCCGAAAAGTTCATCCTGGGCTTTGAAACAGGAGAGTTACTGGTAGCCTGGGCTCCTGGTCATGAAAGTGGATCCATTTATATTCCGTTTTATGTAATACAGACACAATTATGAGTGCGTTGCTCTAATTGTGGCTGGTCTTGAAATTGTTCCTGCATGCAAAAGAATGCTGGCATCTCCACTGGTATTCCCGCTTTGAGTCCATAGAGGGCAAAAGATGCAAATAGTTGAATTAAGGTTTCATAAGAGCAGTCTGGTTATTTGCTTACAACGCCTTCATAGAGTCTGTGGGTGTGTTGGATATGGTTCTGTTTCTGTGGTCATCTTGTCTTTTTAGCATTTTGTTTTTAAAATTTGTTCCGAGTCATCCGAGGACATGATGGAAAGTTTTAATAAAATGTATTACTGCGCTGTCAGACATCTGGCCAGCTGCAGAATATACAACTGGAAAATAGTGTCCCTGTTTCCATACAGTTATATTTAGTTTACACAGAGCTGTCATCTCTCTTATAGAAATGCTGTCCCATTCAGCCTTATTATGGATTAAGAAATATATAATAAATACAAAGATGATGACCCTATCAGTGAGTCACTCGCTAACTACCAGGGTTGTGATTCCCAAAAACATCACACAGGCTGCACCACAAACAGAAAAAAAAGAGTATAAAGTGGTACAGTGCAATCCAAAGTAGATTGAACATGAGCTAAAAGGAACACTTGTACATATTCATAAAAGTTGAAAGTGTCTCCAGGGGACATTGGAAGTGCCCCAGATAAAGTAGATTGTATAGAACAACGTTAGTAGTACAAAATGGTTTACATACATAAATACGTTTCTCTTAATTGTATCTATCATAGTTATTTTGTCGTTTAGAGACACAGGAAACAACATAAAATAAATAACACCAAGGGCCATATTACGTTCCTAACGCCAACGTTAGCGCTCACCTGTGTGAGCGTTAACGTTAGCTTTGGTTGCCCTAGCACGAACAGATCACATTACAATCTGAACGCTAACGGGTTAAAAAACCTGTTAGCGATTCGGATCTTGCACTTTTCAGCTCGTGGTTACTGTACTTTGCGCTCCCTATGCTTAACATGGGGAGTGCAAACAGTTAATTAGCGTTAGGATTACAAAGTCCTAACTCTATTTATGCCAAGCTGCAGTTAATGCAAAAGTTAACCACAGCTAGGACCTGGTGCTAACGGATTCTGCTTCTGCAGAATCAGTTATCACCAGCTAAAAATGAACCAAAAAATCAGATACTCACGAGAACGCCGGCTCGAACTGCTTCTTGTCGCTGGAGCAGAGAGACTGAGGGGGAAAAGTCCCCCAGTCTCCCTCCGCCATCACTCTGCCGACCTGCCGGATCTCGCAAGGTGATATCCTGCATGTCATATGACCGGCAGAGGAGAAGCCTCAATAGAGTCCTATGGACTCCATGGAGGGGATGATAGCGGCGTCGCTTAGCGCTGCAGCGAGCATCCCAAGGCTTAGCGCAGCATTACAGTGCAGGCTACTGGATTAGCACCTGCACCGTAATATCACGCTAAAATGGGAGCCCCAAGTGTAGTATACACTGTAAGCTTAGTCTATATATGATATATATTTAGATATAAACTCTCACACAGTTTAGCCCAATAGCGTTTTCGACGTATGATATTTTTGCCAAAATATCCAAGAAACCCTCTTATTTAATTCCTTTCATGCGAAGGACAGAACTGCTGACTTTGTGGTTGTGTTCAATGATATTTAATTGATTTCAGGGATGGAATCACTTGTGTCTTTTTAATTAGGTGGGTTTAAATATTCAGATTTAGAGTAGTGAGAAAGATATATTTTTGTGTTAGCTATTCAACTTCTAGCTACAAGAATGCGGTTACCTTTATTTTGCAAGAACTCAGTGGTCTATATCATCGGTAAACATTTCTTTTTTTCCAGGTCCAAATAACATTTGATGACATTGCTGTGTATTTTTCGAAAGAGGAGTGGAATTGTCTAGGAGAAGCAGAGCAGGATCTCTACAAAGATGTGATTATGGACAACTATCAAACCCTTCTATCGTTAGGTAAGACAATTTTGCATTACTGTTGATTTTCGATGTGCCAATCAGGCAAAGGATTGTGCTAAGGTACACCTCAGTGACATAGTGCTACCTTCACTCTTCCTGTGTTTCTTATAAGATCCAGGTTAGGCTGGTGTCAGACGAGCGCACTATGTGCGCCCGTACTGACGTGCCTGCTGGCGTTTGTCGCAACATTGAGGCTCTGCAACGGGGCCAGCCACACGCTGTTGCGCACGCACGAACAGCGCGCACAACAGTGGCAGTGCTGCATCCGTGCAGCAGCCCTCTCCGTCAAAGCGCTAGGACGGAGCGCTCGTTGACGGAGCAGCAAAGCACAATCCTCCATAGGAGGATCGAGCCTTGCAGCGCTGAGCGCACTAACTGCACTAACTGCGCTCAGCGAGGTGGCCAGACAGGTGTCGAGTGGAAGGAACGTCCACTCTCACGGATGTTCCTTCCGCTCTATAAAAAATACGCTCAACTGACCTGGCCTTAAAGAGGATACCAAGTGACAGTTCTATTGTGGCTAAGCAGAAATGTAGCTGGTTTTTAAAACATACGCAATTCAGCTTTGCTTTCAACTTTGTATATTCATTGTTATATTTGCTTTATAGGAGAGATTTCGCACTGAGCTGAGCTCAGTTTTATTTAATGTGTTGGAAATTTATTTTTTTTAAATGACTCCATTCATGCAATGTTTTGTTCTTTATCTAAATAGGTTTTCTTATTGAGAAACCAGAAATTGTTTTAAGGATTGAATGTGGACATGAGATGTGGCCAAGAGATGAGCAGGAACATCCATGGAGAAATAAAAGCAGAAACATCAATGAAGGTTGGAGGATTCCTATGCAAATCAAGCCTTTATTGTTTGGTGTAGCGCTTTAGTTCCTACTTCTGGCATTAATCATTTCCATCACACCCACTTCCATCCCACACGATCAACCCCACATTTGTTCACATCATGCCACCCATTACAGCCTCACTGACATGGGCATTGGTCATAGTTATCATTATGTACATATAGTCAGTGGTGTATTTAGGTTTTGTGCTGCCCTAGGCCTGACTAAACTCGTGCACCCCTAATTTAAATTTGACGCACCCCTTCCTGTCAAGGGCACACCTCTTCCTGGTTAATCCCCACCCTTCCTCTTTAAGCTCCACCTTTTCTCTTTAGAGCTCCGCCTTTTCCTCTCTTTATATTAAAAGTGGATACCAAGTGCCTACTTGTATATTTTGTATACCATTTCAAATGTATCTATTGAGATAAAGAAAATTATCAAATGTTTAAATTCAAGTATTTTTACAAAGAACAGCCACGCATGTCAAGTAAACGGGATCACAGCCGCTCTAATTGGTGGAACAATAAAATCCACAGAAACGTGCACTGCATATGAGCGTATCACAGAGCTGCATAGCAATAAAACCCACAGAAATGGCACTGTGTATGAGCATATCAGAGCTGCAAAGCAATAAAACCCACAGAAATGTGCAGTGTGTATGAGCATATCACAGAACTGCACAGCAATAAAACTCACAGTAATGTGCAGTGTGTATGAGCGTATCCCAGAGCTCCAGGGCAATAAAACTCACAGTAATATGCAGTGTGTATCACAGAATCCACAGCAATAAAACTCCCAGCAATGCAATGTGCGGTGTGTATGAGTGCATCAGAATTCACAGCAATAAAACTCACAGCAATGCAATGTGTGTGGTGTGTGTCAGCATATCAGAATCCACAGCAATAAAACTCCCAGCAATGCAATGTGCGGTGTGTATGAGTGCATCAGAATCCACTGCAATAAAACTCCCAGCAATGCAATGTGTGGTGTGTATGAGTGCATCAGAATCCACTGCAATAAAACTCCCAGCAAACTGAGTGTGTATGAGCACGCAGCAATTATTTATTCTACATTTACCGGCCTCTGTCCGCGGTAGGGCTGTGTGCAGAGTCAGCAGGACTGTGTACAGACTCAGCAGGAGGTCCCTCCAGGCCACGTTAGGATCACGGCTGTGCCTGTGCGTGGAGCCATCTTGTCAGCAGTGGGGTGCCACTGCCAGAGGGTGCACCGTGGCTTTGATTCCCTTCCCGGTGGGTGTTCAGTCCAGAATAGAAGAATAGAGTGACAGTCCATGTTAACGAAAGGGCGGGCAGCTGCGTGCATGCGTGTCACGTGGTTCAGCAGTCAGGTGGTACTGAGACTCAGTACCACCTGACTGGCCGGACCGAGTGTGACCTGCACGCAAGCAGCCTCACCAGGAGCCAGGCAGCTCAATGACAAATTCTATCACTGCAGTGCTGGTTAAGGAAAGGTCCACTTTAAACAGCAGTAAGCAGACAGGGCTTCATATTCTGCTGAAACCCCCCACCCCCCATTTACCTGCCGTTTACTGTCATCTTCTCTCTCTGGACACAAATCACATCCCCCTCCCTCTCCTAGAGTTGCTGCGGGCAGGGGAGGAGCTATGGAGGGAGGAGAGGGGGATTTTTATTCTATTCGATTTTATTCCGTATGCAAACGCCATGCTCCGCTGCTCGTAGTTTGAGAACACAGCTCAAAGCTGACACACAGTGACAGTGGCACCTCCTAGTACCCCCTAATGACACCCCAATAATCACTGGTACCTGGAGCGGCCCGCCCTCCGCCACTCCTCTAAGTACACCACTGCTCTGGTGATATGCTCACACACAAGTTTGGCGAACTGCCAGCAAGTACGGTGCTGTTTGAAGGCAGTGCAAATCCCCATAGAGAAGTAATGGTTAATCTATTCAGAGAACACCAAACAGCAGAGAAATGTCAGTGAAATGCCCTGATGTTCGGTGGTTTCAATCAGCAGGTTTATTCAGGCGAACCCCATAGGTTTCAATGTTAAAAATATTCCCGGTTTTTTTGCAATATCTAATCAACCATTTATTATTTTAATCTGCGGTTCTCCTTTTTCTGTAACAGAACTTTTTATTATCAATCATAGGATCTTATATGTAAATTCCAGACATTTTTTGTTCAGTAGTTCTTTTGAAAACAGCAGGCCATGGGTTTGCGGTGGCAGCATACAGCGGCCGACTCCATGCACTTTGGGGACCCTGCGGTGAATGGTGAATTCACTGCAGGGTTGGGAAATTTTATTCCCCGAAGTGCAGGGAACTACAGAACACCAAAATGTTGGCGTCATTTCGGTGCTCTGTGAGTAACCCAATTAGTGGTGAGGTTTTTTGTTGCCCCCTGGAAAGTGAAAGCCTAGGCCTTGCCTACCCGGGACATACTTGAAAATTAGTGACATCTCAATGTTTCCTTCCTGGTAAATAGTTTGCAAAAGTAAAAAAAAAAAAAAAAAAATTTTTTTTTTTTTTTTAGGGGTGGGGCCACCCAGCGGGCCGCCGCCCCCTGGAAAGTGCCGCCCTAGGCCTGGGCCTTGTTGGCCTAGGCCAAAATACACCAGTGCATATAGTCCCCACATTGTCACACAGCTACCATCCCTTGCATGCAGGGCCGGATTAAGGGTATCATGGGCCTGGTGCTGAGGATTTCGGTGGGCCTATTTTTAGATACTTAGGCAACCATCGATCCGCGTTGCTTTGCTTATCTGAAAGGATATTTACACCTTTTTTAAAAATTTACTTATAGCACTACAACGGAACATGACTTAGGCTGACCGTCCACTGGGTCCATATTCTGACGTCCAACGTGGTCGTCAGACTACGGACAACCTAGGTCGTACGATGGCAGACTTCCTGGGTTGTCTACTGCAAGTGACTATGGACAACCCAGGGTCCCAGCCAAATGCTGCCGGACTGACAGCCGAACGCCACTGAAGCCCGCTGGACTGCAGACAAAAACAATAAATGGAACTACACTATTCTTGTATTTAAACCAATAAAAATGCATTAAAATGTGTTTAAATGATAAAAAAGGTCCCATAAATAATAAAAATATCTGCTGCAGAAAAAAAAAATCATTCATAGGAGTGAAAGTGACCGAATGTGATGTGAATGGGGGCTATGCGTCATAGAGATTGATGAATGTGTGTGGCTGGAGTGAACTAGGAGTGGATTTGTGGCTGGGCGACTGACGTAGGAGTGCGTTAACAGAAGGGGTTATTCACTAAGCCCCGAACTTGCCACCGAACTGCACCGAACGGTGAATTTCACCCTATGGTGCAATTTCGTGTCAGTTCGTCTATTTACTAAACTGTCAGTTCGCCAAATACTGGCTCATTGACAGCGAAATACGGTGCAATTCGTCAAAATTCAACAATCTTCAGTGGCAGTGAAATTGTCCTATAGAGAAGTCATGAATAATATATTCACAGATGAGCGTATCGGAGCTCCACAGCAATAAAACTCACAGTAATGTGCAGTGTATGAGCGTATCACAGAGCTCCACAGCAATAAAACTCACAGTAATGTGTGCTGTATGTATAAGTAGTATCTCTCATTTCTGTGTACTCTTTCCCACCCCTGTCACACATCTTTGAGTCCTTTCCTCCGTCCGTCTCTCTCTCTGACTCCTCTGTGACTCATCTCTCATTCATTCCTCTATGTGACTCCTCTCACCCCTCTTTCTGTACTCCTCTCTCATCCTCGCTCTCTCTGTACTCCTCTCTCATCCCTCGCTCTCTCTGTACTCCTCTCTCATCCCTCGCTCTCTCTGTACTCCTCTCTCATCCCTCGCTCTCTCTGTACTCCTCTCTCATCCCTCGCTCTCTCTGTACTCCTCTCTCATCCCTCGCTCTCTCTGTACTCCTCTCATCCCTCGCTCTCTCGTACTCCTCTCATCCCTCGCTCTCTCTGTACTCCTCTCATCCCTCGCTCTATCTGTACTCCTCTCTCATCCCTCGCTCGCTCTGTACTCCTCTCATCCCTCGCTCTCTCTGTACTCCACTCATCCCTCACTCTCTTTGTACTCCACTCATCCCTCTCTCTGTACTCCTCTCATCCTTCGCTCTCTGTACTCCTCCCTAATCCCTTGCTCTCTGTACGCATCCCATCCCTCACTCTTTCTGTACTCCTCTCTCATCCCTCACTCTCTCTGTACGCCTCTCTCATCTCTCGCTCTGTACTCCTCAATCATACCTCGCTCTCTCTCTGTACGCCTCTCATCCCTCGCTCTTTTTGTACGCCTCTCTCATCCCTCTCTCTGTACTCCTCTCATCCCTCTCTGTACTCCTCTCATCCCTCTCTGTACTCCTCTCATCCCTCTCTGTACTCCTCTCATCCCTCACTCTCTTTGTACTCCTCTCATCCCTGTGACTCCTGTCTCTCTGTGACTCCTCTTCCATTCCCCCTCTTTCACCCCCTTTCAATCCCCCTCTTTCATTCCACCCCTCTCTTTCATCCCCTCTCTCCCTCTCTTTCATTCCTTCTCTCTTTCATTCCCCCTCTCTCATCCCCTCTCTCATTCATCCCCGCTCTCATTCATCCCCTCTCTCTCTTTCATCCCCTCTCTCTCTTTCATCCCCCCTCTTTCATCCCCTCTCTCTCTTTCATCCCCCCTCTTTCATCCCCTCTCTTTCATCCCCTCTCATTCATCCCCTCTCTCATTCATCCCCTCTCATTCATCCCCTCTCTCATTCATCCCCTCTCATTCATCCCCTCTCTCATTCATCCCCTCTCTCATTCATCCCCTCTCTCATTCATCCCCTCTCATTCATCCCCTCTCCTCTTTCATCCCCTCTCTCTCTTTCATCCCCTCTCTCTCATCCCCTCTCTCATCCCTCTCTTTCATCCCCTCTCTTTCTTTCATCACCTCCTCTCTTTCTTTCTTCACCTCCTCTCTCTTTCTTTCATCACCTCCTCTCCTTTCTTTCATCACCTCCTCTCTCTTTCTTTCATCACCTCCTCTCTCTTTCATCACCTCCTCTCTCTTTCTTTCATCCCCCTCTCTCTCTGTGTCTGTGATCCCTCTTCCTGTCTGTGTCTTTACTGTCCCCCCTGCATGCTGCCCCCCCCTCCTTCCGAATGAGTTCAGAGGGAGAGCTGCGGGGTGGGGATAAGGGGTGAAGGTAAATTACAAAAAAAAAGCTGCCCGGGTGAATCATCAGCTAGGGGAAGCTTACCTTTCTCCCTGGCTGCTGCTCAGCTGCTCTCCTTACCAGTCGCCTTCCTTCCACATGGCTGGAAACAGGAAGAGGTGCTGGAGGATGGGGAGGAGCCGTGTCTCACAGAGCAGCTGATGAGCGACACCTAGTGGCTGCTCTGCCCCAAAATACTCCTGCGCTTTTTACAACACGGTGGGGCCGCTTGAGAGGATCGGCTTCATCACGGTGTGTGTGCTGTGTGTGTGCGCGTGTGGCAGATCTGTCGGACGGCCGGTGGCTCCTCTATTCTTGGGGCAGCTGTGGGCCTATTTAATGGAAGGGGCCTGGAGCTGCCGCTCCATCCGCCCCCTACGTTAATCCGGCCCTGCTTGCATGCATATATATCTACACAGCAATTTTAGTGGGGCAGCTGCATAAAGCATCTTTGCTTGTGTTCCCTCAAATCTGCATCTAATAAATTCCCATTGTGTCTAAACAGAGGAACACCTTTGTTCTATTCATCTAAGTCAGTGGTCCCCAACCCTGGTCCTCAGGGCCCACTAACAGGCCAGATTTTGCAGATCACCATGGGGAAAAGCAGACTGAATCCTGCAATCACTGAGCAGCAAATCATAACACCTGTGCTGTGCTTCAGATATCTGGCAAACCTGGCCTGTTAGTGGGCCCTGAGGACCAGGGTTGGGGACCACTGATCTAAGTGACAAGGACAGTGATCCTGTGTCCGCAGTGGAGAAAAGACACCTAGAGCAAGAAAAACATAAATATATATATGTACAAAAGTGACATATATATCTCGAACAAGCCAAACACTTTTCACTTTTCGACACACAAATCACCAAACTCACACAAAATGTAACAACATGCAAGGGAATTTATTATAAAACTACCATTACTAATAATGTTTGACTGACTGTGAGATTGTGCATGTAGTCATCTCGACCCTTGTGACAAGTATAGTTTGCCATTTTTTTCCTGCATTACCAGCCGTTAGTAGTTTGTTTCTGTGATGTTATACATCTTGACTTGCTCCTCACACAGTGGGCAACTGCCATCAACCCATATTGATATATAGTGAATCTGCCCATTTTCAGTAGAACTGTGAGACGTCAAGCTATAGAGAACAACTTCTACATTCTCATGTTTCTTTATTTTATCAATGTTTTTTACACTCTATATTTTTTAGCAATCATGAAATACTATTTTTCTTTTATTTTTCAGGTCATATGCGAGTTATTGAGAGTTCTCCAGAAAAACAGAGACAAAGTATGTCTTATTGGACATGCCATGATAATATCCTCTGTTATTCTGACCATCAAGAGGAAATGAAGTCAAATGAGTGCTTAGCTACTGATTCAGAACAGTTTTCTGCTTCTACAAAACAAAACAAACCTTTAGCAGGAGAAATTAATTTGTACCAAGCTACAAGATATGAGAAAACAATTCTCAAAATAATGGAAACCCAAAGAAATTTTCACAATCACACACATTTTCACCAAGCTGTAAACCCACAGTATTTTGCTGTGATTGATTATAAGGCTGAGAGACGTTATTCTTGCGTGGAATGTGGGAAGGGTTTCATGCAAAGCTCACACTTGAAGTCCCACCAGAAAACACATACAGGGGAGAAACCATATGTGTGCAGGGAATGTGGAGGACGTTTTTCTGAAAAGGGAACTTTAGTGAAGCACTTAAGAACTCACTCAGGCGAGAGACCATATCCTTGTCTTGTATGTGGCAAACGTTTTTCTCAGATCTCACACCTTAGCATGCACAGGAGAACACATATTGTGAAAGGACCATGTACTGAGTGTGGCAATGTCATAAGCAATACAAACGGGATCCACATGAAACATATTGAGTGCTCCAAGTGTAGGCAACGTTCAATAGAAAGGCTCAGCACTATCAAACAAAGGAAAACAAAAACAAGGGAAAAGGTGTACAAATGTACGCAATGCGAAAAATGTTTTACTAGGAGTGCTAACCTTGTTGTTCACCACAGGACCCACACCGGTGAAAAACCTTATATGTGTTTAGATTGTGGTAAGACCTTTACAGACAGATCCAACTTGGTGAGTCACAGGAGAACCCATACCGGTGAGAAACCATACTCCTGCACTGAATGTGGTAAGACCTTTCCGTACCGATCAGCATTGGTTTTACACAAGAGGGCACACACAGGGGAGAAGCCATTTGCGTGCAATGAATGCGGGAAGACTTTTTTCTGCAACTCGCGATTGCTTCTCCATCAGAAAGTCCACACTGGTGAAAGGCCCTATGCTTGCAACGAGTGTGGAAAAAGCTTTTCCTGTAGTTCAACGCTTGTCAAGCACCAGATCATACACACTGGGGAGAGACCATACTCTTGTCTTGAATGTGGAAAGTCTTTCATCCGAGGATCTCATCTAGCTATCCATCAGAGGACTCACACCGGTGAGAAGCCTTACACTTGCCCAGATTGTGGAAAAGGCTTCTCTGATAAATCAAATCTATCAAGTCACCAGAGAACACACAAAGGCGAGAAACACTATGCATGCAAAGAATGCGGCAAGCGGTTCACACAGAGCTCGACATTACTCAAACACCAGCAGACTCACACTGGAGAAAAACCATACGCCTGTACTGAATGTGGAAAACTCTTCACCCGTAGCTCCAACCTTATCATCCACCTGAGGGTCCACACAGGAGAAAAACCATATAATTGCACTGTTTGTGGAAGAAATTTTTCCCATAGCTCACATCTAGTTAAACATAAAAAAATTCACAAGTGAAATTTTATGTTAAGTTCAAGGATTCTGCCATGTAATTCAACACAATATTTGAGATACATAAACAGTCAAAACCAATTGTTTTTGATAATTGGGCCAGTGTAATAGAAAATACATTATTTATATATTATGTGGATCTTCTGTGAAAACCCCTAATGATATTAGGATGCGTTTATTATTATTTTTTTTACTCCTTTTCCTTCACCCTCTACTTTTGCAGTAAAAAGCAGTGTATTTAAAGTCTCACTATTCCTATAACCATCATGTTCTGTAGATAAGCCTGGTGCAAGACCACAACACCTATCTTGTGTATCTTTTAGAAGCAGTGTGCACGTGACAAGGAATGAGAAGAAGAAACACCTAAGGAGAACATATATTGATCAAAGACAGGAAATAACAGCTCTCAGGAGCTCAGAAACTATACCACACCCTGGCTTTTGTTCCTTATGGCAGAGTCAATGCAAGGAAAGATCTACAGGGACAAGTATTTTCTGTCTGTTTTTGATAGTGTTAAGTTACAGACCACCTCATTTTAACAAGTTCTTTTAGGCTAGACATCTATTTTCTAACAGAGCTTTCCATTTTCACACATGATGGTCATTGTTGGCTATAAGTGACAGAAATAAAGTCTAAAATTGAAAATCTGGATCTCAAATTAGTCAGAGGCGGCCCTATGATTAAGTAAAATAGGCGGCAGCCTAAGGCCTTGCTCCCAGAACTAATGGGGCCTCTTTAATTCTAGAGTCACCACTGCCTGTAGCGACTATCATAGGTGTGGATTCCAAATGGATAAATTGTCCCATCTTATCCACCCCATTTATATGTTTTGGAAGGTCCTTATCTAGTTCTTGATAAAGAGCATACAAATGGACTGTTGTCATTTTTTACGGTTTATAATTTATAAATGTTTCATAGGTGTACATTATTATGATACGGGCTACACATACCTAATAGTATTAAACATATTAGGAGGACGATCACACAGATATTTAGCTTGAAGACCAATTTTTTTTATCATATTTGAAAATCCCCCCTATTGCCACACAAAGTTATTTGTTGGCTATTCATGCAGTTTTCCTATGAGAATTAACGTTCAGCTCTCTATAAATAAATTGTTATAAGGTCAGACTTCTTCATCTTTTTTGAAGGCCACATACTAATGAGAAACCACTAGAGTGGACAAGTGTACAAAAATTACAATAAGGCAGTGAAGTTGCTGTGTAGGTAGCATGTAAGACAGTAGGGTTATTGCGGCAGTGTTATCTTTACCACGGTCTGGTTGTCACCTGCGGTCATCTTCAGGTATTTGCAGAGAGGATACGGGTTAGAGATAAGAGAGCAGGCGTTAGACAAAAGAATCTATGAGGATGTTAATAATAGACATGTGAGGTCAGTAAGTGCTAGGGTGTAAGGATTAAATGATGTTTAAAGTAGTGGAGGTGGTAGTGGAGGTGGAGCTTACTTTTAGGCTCTCATGTTAGCAGCTAGTGGGGCTTTAATGTTAATGGATCCATGATTTCCAAAAAAATTAAAAAGGCATTTTAAATAGGGAAGAATTAGTATGGAATTCCTTGACAGTTGTGTGGTATATTCTATATAAATTCTGTTTAAAATGATTATTCACACAAGCTGTATTACTTGTATACTTTTTTCAGACTGGGTGATCACATTCTCTTACTACTTAATATTACTCCAACAAATGTAAAACTCTCATTTAGAATTCATTTTTGAGTTACATTATAACAGTATGGGGGTTTTCTTGATCTAATCTGTCCATATTCAACTCTTCCAAAATTACAAGCCTTTTCAGTAGAAATGAACACTACTTTCTTTTGTCTGCACTTTCCATCCATTTCCTGAAGACATTCTGCAAGATGTTTAAACCAAGATGATGTTCTTTAGCTGTAATGTTGTGATTTGGTGGAGTGGGGGAAATTAGCAATAAACTGTACATTTCCTTGCAGTCAGTATATTATCACTCAAATGTTATCATCTGTAACATGTACTTCCTTGGCATAATGGCACTGTTAAATTATAATTATTATTAATAATGCATATTTATTTTTTAATTATCTTTGTAAATCTATTTTCATGTTTGTTAGGTTTTTTTTTAAAACATATTTTATTGTGATTTATTGTGATGTACAAGCCAGAAACGACTCCAAGGGGTGCTAGGATACAACCATAGCTAGAACAAATCAGCAAGATATAATACACCCCACCCTGTCACAACATCTTCTCATAGGACAAACTGGGGAAGACAAACAGGAGAAAGAGGGGAAAAAGATGTAGAGAGTAGAGAGGAGAAGAAGGAAGAGAAAAGGCCTAAAGGGCAGAGGGAAGAGAAGAAGGAAAAAGAAGGAGATAAAAGAAAAGGAGAAAAGGGGGGGGAAAGGAGGAGGGAAAGGGGAGGAGAAAGGTTCTCTCCAAGACCCAGCTGGCACACACGATAACCCCAATCCTCCATTCCCTGCAATCATTAGGTAGATCATTATCTAAACGTCATGGTTCACCCAAGGCTCCCACAATCTAGAAAACGCATCCATAGTGTGGTGTACTCTGGCCGACAGTTCATCCATAAGGGCCACGTCTCTGATATTAGCCAGCACCCTGCCAAAGCGGGGGGCTCCATTGCCCTCCACTCTGCCGCTATGGCACGACGCCCTGCCAACGACATTTTAGCAAGTAGTTTGTTCTGGCGCAAGGAAAGGTCCTCCAAGGGGGACGCAAGGAGAAAAACTTTCGGCACAAAAGGTATGTCTCTCTCCAGCACGGTTTGAGCAAGAGAATGTAGTTTCGACCATAGTGGCTTAAGGCGGGGGCATGACCACCACATGTGCAGGAAGGTTCCCTTATCGCCACACAGTCTCCAACACACATCAGTGGTAGTCACTTTCATTTTGACAAGTTTCTCCGGTGTGGTGTACCAGCGGAATATCATTTTCAGAGATTGCTCCTGGTGCGTAGTACATATAGAGGACCTCCTAGCTGCCTCCCAGATGTCCAACCACTCATCGCCCTCCAATTCCTCTCCCAGGTCTTTATGCCATGCGTTAATGTATGTCAATTCCTTCCATTCAAGGGTCGAGGTAATAGAAGAGTATATTGTGGAGATAAGACCTTTGGGGTAGTGTTCCTGAAGGCACAAACGCTCAAACCACGAAGGCTTGGTGAGTGCTGCGGCTCGGAGGTGGGGTTGGTGATAAAGTCCCTCATTTGTAAAAATCGGAAAAAAGTAGATGGAGGCAGCGAGTGTGTGCTCTGTAGATCCGGATAGTGCAGGAGGGCTCCTTTAGGGTAGAAATCCACCAGTCGCTGAAGACCCGCATCTTCCAGCAGGCCAAAAGGCTGCGGGCACAAGCCGGGGGGAATTCCTCGTTGCGCAAGATCGGAGTCAGAGGCGACGGATAACTTGTAAGGTCACATTTAACTGCGACAGAGTCCCATAATTTCACCGCAGCCACTATGGCCGGGCATTCCGTGCGTAATGTTGGGCGATACGGTGGCGAAGTCCAGAGCCAGAATTGTGGAAGATCCGGTGACATCATGGAAGACTCCAGATCCACCCATCTCCTTGCGCCCATTGGGGAGTGCCAAGCCACTATTTGGGCTAACCGTGCTGCTCTATAGTACGAAAGGAGAGAGGGTAACCCCATCCCTCCCGCTGCCCGAGGTCTAAACAACGTCTGCCTCGCCACCCTATGTCTCTTATTATCCCACACAAAAGCATCTATAGCCGTCTGCAGTGACGTTAGATCTGATTGCGTCACACTTATCGGTAGGGCTTGGAAAAGATACAGGAGACGAGGCAGAACGTTCATTTTTATGCAGTGCACCCTCCCCAACCATGAAATATGCAGTTTAGCCCATCGGTCAAGATCACTTTTTATACATTGTATCAATGGAGCATAGTTAAGAGTAAATATTTCCGAGTGGGACCCCGGGATCCGAACACCAAGATACGATATGGACTCTGTAGTTGTGCAAAAACCATGCCGATGTTCCATAATCCCGGCGTCCCCATCCGAGGCCCCCACAAGGAGAGCCGTAGACTTAGTCATGTTAACCTTGTACCCCGCCACCCCCGAGAACCGGTCCAACACCTCCAACAGCCGCGCCACCGAGGGAACAGGGCAGGTAAGGGACAAGAGGACGTCATCTGCATACGCAGAGACTTTATATTCTTCCCCCCTGTATGCTACCCCCGCAATCAGCGGGTCCGCGCGAACCGCCGAGAGCAGAGGCTCCAGGGAGAGCGCGAACAGCAGCGGCGACAGGGGACAGCCCTGTCGAGTGCCGTTGGTGAGGCGAAAAGGACGAGGGGGCGTACCCGGTACCACCACCTGCGCCACCGGCGTATCATACATTACTCCGATCGCGGACGTGAACTCCTGTGGGAACCCCAGGTGCGTCAGCACCTGGAAGAGGTAAGCCCAGCCCACCCTGTCGAAGGCCTTTTCGGCGTCTAGGGACAGGAACACTGCTGGTACCTTCAGACGCTGCGCAAGCCAGACCAGGTCACAGGCCCTCCGGGTGTTATCGTATGCTTGACGGCCTGGGATAAACCCCACTTGGTCAGCATGAATCAAAGTTGGTATGATCTCGTTCAATCTGAGAGCCAATACTTTGGCTAAAACTTTAATATCAAAATTAAGGAGGGAAATCGGTCTGTAGTTCCCGGGCCCAAAGGGTCCTTCCCAGGTTTAAGGATAGTAACAATAGAGGCCGTCAAGGAGTCCCTTGCAAAGGGAGTCCCCGACCTCGCCGAGTTACACATTGTGGTAAGGTGAGGGAGCAAGATGGGCAGAAACGATTTATAGTAAAGTCCTGGGAGTCCATCCGGACCCGGGGCCTTGTTTGGTTGCATGAGTCCTATGGCTGTCCGCACCTCCTCGCTATCTATCGGCGCACCCAGGGTTGCAGTCTGTGCCTCCGTCAGGGTCGGCAAGGCCAACTCAGACAGAAACCGCTGTACATTAGCTACATGTGTCGGGTTATCTAAGGTCGCATGCGGGGAGTGGTTATAGATCTTCTCATAAAACGTTGTGAAAATATCCCTAATTTTAGAGGCGGATCTGTGAACATTTCCTGCCCCGTCCCTCAGGGCTCCTACGCCCCCGTGACGCTGGAGGCCCGCTATCCTCCTTGCCATAGGGGTGTCCATTTTGTTTGAGCGTTCATAATAAAATCTTTTGGACCAGAGCATGGATCTGCTGACTTCATCTAGAGATAGCTGGGTCAATGCCCTTCTCGCCTCTTGCAAAGCATCAAAGGTCACCGGTCCAGGCTCCGCCTTATGTCTAAATTCTAGTTTACGCAAGCTAGCTTGCAGCTGCGTGAACATTTCACCCTTGCGCCGTTTCCGATAGGAAGCCTGGCTAATGAGCACCCCTCTTATAACTGCCTTATGCGCTGCCCATACCACTGAAGCGGGTACATCGTCTGTGCCGTTAACCTGAAAGTAGCCCTCCAGCTCCCGCCTAACCACCTGTGACACCCCTCCGCATCCAAGAGGGTCGGGTCCAAGCGCCACTGTCCAGGGGTCCGGCGTCCCGGCAGCCTGAGATGCATGCTTACGTCAGCGTGGTCAGACCACGTGATCGAGCCAATGGCGGGTGACCCGAGCTCCGGAAGGGAGGAGGGCGCCGCCAGCAGATAATCAATCCTTGAGTACGACGCATGCGGGGGCGAGTAAAATGTATAATCTCTAGTGGTGGGATGGTGCGATCTCCAGACATCAACTAGATCTAGGGCCCTAACAAAGCGGTGAAATTGTTTATCCTGTGTCCTGAGCTCTCGGGGCACAGCACGCTGGGAAGCATCAGACCGGTCCAAGGTGGGGAAAAGCACAGCATTAAAGTCCCCAGCAACTATCAGAGCTCCGGAAGCATGGGAGGAAATAAACATTTGTAAATCAGACCAAAAGGACACATCCGGTACGTTCGGTGCATACACCGAGACCACCGAGTACTTCTTATGTGCAAGCCACCCATTCACCACCAAATACCTGCCCTCCCCACCCGCCACTACCGTATCCAGCGTGAAAGGGCAGGAGTTACGCACGAGAATATTCACCCCCGGGTTTTGGTAGAGGCACACGAGGAATACACCTGGGAGTAGCGCCTGTCAGAGAGCCGGAAGGAGGCGGACCGTGGAATTCTGGTTTCCTGCAGGCAGGCTATGTCTACCTGTTGGCGACGCATCTCTCGAAAGAGCAGACGCCGTTTTCCAGGGGAATTAAGTCCCTTAACATTCAGGGACCATATCTTAAGGGTCTTAGCCATCATACTGCGTTATGTGGGGAAAAGGCTCCGTGACAGGCCCCACCCCTGAGTAAAAGGAGGGAGAGAAGGAAGCCAGCATAGAGGTGGGAGGAGAAGAGAGAAATAAAGACCGAAGAGGTAGAAGAGAGGATATAAGAACAAGAAAAAGCGAAAAAGGACACAAAAGACAAACGGGAACATCGGGGGACCAACAAACATTTAATATCAAATTCCATGTCCTGGTTTGGGGAGAAACCCGAAAACCAGGCGTTGGGGGGAATCAAAGGGCAATCAGGAGACCACCTGCTAATCCCACAAACAGAACCAGTCACCCGGCAGGTGACGAAGCAGAACCGTAAATATGTCAAACATTACTTCCAGCAACCCAAACAATACACGCATAAACTTTTGCAACGAATACATGCTTGGTAGTGAGCTAAGCTATCCCCTAGACCTTCGGGCAGCCATCCCCTGTATTTAAGACAGCCGAATACAGCACAAGTGGCGATAAAGATGAAGCAGTGGGGTTGCCCAAAAAAGTCCATTGCTCTGCGGCCAGGGGGGCCTGGACACACTCTGTCAGTCACATGTAATAAAAAAGGTTTTAAACGAGATAAAGTAAGGAAAGGTCGCTGGAACTGAAAAAGGCGACCCGACCAAGTCGCAATTACTCACGCTCTCCGCACTTGGAGCGTGCCATGGAAAGGAGGAAGGAGAGTAAAAATCTTGCCCTGCTGGCGGGTCAATCGGCAACTTCTTGCCACTCCGCCGGGAGGCGTTGTATTTGTGGCGGGAGAGTGGAGCGAACTCCATCCGGCATCTGTAGACCCAAGCGATCCATGAACGCAGGCAGGGCACTCACATTCGTGCAAGAGAACGTGCGAGAGTCTTTGGTGACAATTAAGCGAAACGGGAAGCCCCAAGTGTATTTCAGGCCTTGAGCCCGGAGCAACGCCGTCACCGGCTTCCAGTCCCGGCGTCTGGCCAAGGTGATCGGCGCCAGATCCTGAAAGAGTTGAAGCTCCACATCTTCATAGTGCAGGCACCGCTCGCGATTAGCTCGCAAAATTTTTTCTTTTGTTTTATAATAGTGCAATCTCAAGATAATATCACGAGGTTGGGAGTTGGGGGGGCCCCTGGCCCGTAGCGCCCGATGAACTCGGTCCATTAGAAAGCTCTCAGCAGGCAGGTCAGGCAACAACCGCTGAAACAGGCCCACCACCGTGGCTTCCAGCGCAGCCTGTGACACCTCCTCTGATAGGCCTCTTATTCGGAGGTTATTGCGTCTGGATCGGTTAGACGCATCTTCCATGGCCTTCTCTAATCCCTCCACCCGGTCCTGGAGCTGATTTATTACATCTGCGGACGTGTTAGCCTGCTGAACCACCTCCTCCACCCGGGCCTCCAAATCTGATGTGCGGGACCCCAGGGCCTGGATTTCTGCTTTAACCGCCTGGG
Source organism: Leptobrachium leishanense (assembly GCA_009667805.1). NCBI lineage: Eukaryota > Metazoa > Chordata > Amphibia > Anura > Megophryidae > Leptobrachium > Leptobrachium leishanense. Next base: position 118,354 of record RXON01002821.1, on the reverse strand, counting down.
AGCCTCTCACAATTCTCCCCAGCCAAGATCTCCTGTACCTCCGTTATTTTTTGGAAGAGCGCCGCTATGTCCTGTTTGGATGCCGGAATCAAGGTGGCGATGCCCGCCGAGTCTTCCCCTCCATCTTCCGGCGGGGTTCCGGCCGCCATCTTGTCTTGTCTCCTGGGTGCGGCGGGCCGCGAAAATCGGCGCAACCGGGCCGTCTGCCGCTTTTTTTTGTTTTTGCGGCGGCATGGCAGGGTGCAGGTGAGCTTCTCCCTTCACTCGGTGTAACCTGGTCGGGTCAGTGGTAAACGGTTCCGCTTGAAAAGTCACCCGCGGCCCAGGAGCTCAGCTCTCACACAGCCAGCCGCATGCTCGTCCAGGCTCCGCCCCCGTTTGTTAGGTTTTAAATACTACAGAATTATAGTCTTGAAAACGACAGTGTTAATACTAGAGGTGTGCACAGCTGGAAAATTTGTTTCGTAATTTCATTTGTTTCCTTTGGTATATCGGATCACCAAAAACCCCATTGTAAGTTAAGATCGATTTGATAGTTGAGATCGATTCTGATTTGTTTCATAATGCTGTTGCTTTAGTTAGTACGTGTATGTTGTGTATTGTGAGTTAACATTGATTCGATAGTTCATATCGATTTGAATTTCGGATCACCAAATAAAATCCAATTAATCAAATCCTGCTCAGGAATCTTTTAATTAATGGTTCTCTAGTGAAACAGCATAACGAATCAAATTCGTTATATACTGTTTAGTTTCAATTCGGATCAAATCTATTAGTTATTTTGGAAGTACTTCTGAAATCCGAATTAACGAAATTTGTAACAAATTGCGATTCGTTACAAAACGAATGCACACCTCTTATTAACACCCACGTCAGCTGTTTGTCTGAAATATTGATAGTAATACGCATGCAAGAACACAAGCTAAACTATTCTGGGAAATAGGAGTGCTGTTGGCAAATGCATTGCAGAACTAGTATAAGTCTGGTTTAAATTTTAGGAAAAACTTTAAGAATAAAGATTTGCATCAACAATAACGTGAATACATCTATTTTTTTGCAAAACTCTGTTTATTAACAATTTTCAATTTACACAGTAAATAAATGTAAACATTGCCGATCGATATCAGAAATACAATCATAGCGTAGAAGAGTAGAATTGCCACAAAGTCACACAATACCAAGGCATCATGTTATAATAAATAAATAAAAACAAATGAGAAATATAACACTGTAGAAGAACAACATGCACAGCCTCAATTTGGATGAAACACATTAGCTGGTGAAAGAGGGTAGTACATGAATCAGGGCGTACCCACACAAACGGGATGGTGCTCGCGCCTACATCTTCTATTTTAATTAAACTAGGAACTACCTCCAATTTACAGAACTGGATGGTTGGGGCTTTGGGGTAGCACCCTGTACAAGTAAAATGAGGGTTACTGTTATACTTTTCATGCAAGCCAATCATGTCTGCTTCTTCAAAGTTGTGAGCCATTGAACAATGAGTATCACACGCAAGCAGGTGGTGATGTCACTATAAGCAGGTTACATCACAATCACCCATCTGTTTGATAAGCAATTTGCATGTAACCTAACCAGGAAAGAGTAACTAAGTTAATATCCTCTAGACCAGTGGTTTCCAACTGCGGTCCTCAAGTACCCCTAACAGGCCAGGTTTTAAGGATTGCCTTGGGGAAATGCAGACTGAATCCTGCAATCACTGAGCAGCAAATCATATCACCTGTGCTGTGCTTCAGATATTTGGAAAACCTGACCTGTTGGGTACTTGAGGACCACGGTTGGGAACCACTGCTCTAGAGCTATGGTTACCAGCTGTCCTCAACATACAAGAGAAACTGAATTTACAGAGGGGGTGTTAAGACATATGGGCTGGTGTGCTACATACATTAAAAGATGAGTTATTTGTGTGTGACATGTTTGGGTACTTGGGTGGATTCTGTTATGTGTCTACATGTGGATACAGAGCAGTAAGTGTGTGGTGTGCCTACATTTGGATGCGGAGTGTGTGAGCAGTGTGTCTATATCTGAATATAGGGGGTGATTGTGAAATGGTTATATGGTTTAAAGATAAATGCACTTTTTCATTCGATCTTCCTGTTCCCTATGTCCTTGCATTGGTTTCTTTATTCCAAATTTATGTTCCTCCATATTCCCTTATTTCTGCCCCACTTCCTCTTAAATATGCCTTATAATATGCTCTTCTTTTAATGAAATACCTTAAACCTTCATTTCATTTTCCCCTTTCATCTCATATCCCATCCCCATATTTCTTCCCATGACGTATCTTGTTTTATATAATCTCATACCTTTATCCTCTCATGGTCTACATTCCAACACTCACGTATCTCCTATTCTCCTTTATTCAGCTCACGTTTTTCCCATTACAACCATCTCTCATCCTTATTTATTTTCACCTCATCCCTTAATATTACCCAAATCAGCTCCACCTTTACAAAAATACATTTTATCCCTTCTCTTGCCATACATTATGGCATGGCTGTCAAACGTATGGCATTCCAGATGATGAACCCTACAGTGACTTCAATAGATGTCCAGGGATCATGGGAGTTGTAGTTCAACTTCAGAATCATCTGGGGGGGGCAGAGTTTGACAGCCCTGTGTTATGGTGTTGTAGTGCGAGGAAAGCAGTGAGTGGTACGCCCACAGTTTTTTTCAGCTGGTATGCCGTACTGGCACCTACCGGATGAGTACCGGCACCTACCGGCGACCGCCCCGCCGCTCACTGATCCGCGGGACACTCTGTCCTCGGCCGCCAAGGGCAGCGCTCGGCGGCCGCGGACAGAGCGTCCCGCGGATCGTGAAGGCCTACGCAGCCTGCTATCGTGCGCTGTGGCGCTAAGAGGAAATGATCCTGCAACGTCACTTCCTCCCAGCACTCCAACACACATGAGGCGCGTGAGATATATGCGGCGGCCAGCAGCAGGGCAGCCCCCTTTGCAGCAGATGTGACATCTCCCGGCCGGGCACGGCGCCGCAGTTTGTAAATAGTCAACGGAGGAGCTGTCCCCGGGGCTGCATTGTCCTGAAGGATGGAACCGGCGGGGCGACAGCTTCACTGCGAGCCGCAGGAGGGGCCTGGCAGGATTTTTTAAGCATTTTTTTTAAATAAAAGTCAATTTTTTTTCGGTCTTTTGGCGAACACCCCAAAAGTTCGAAGTTCACGAACTTTCGAACTGCCAAAGTTCGAATCGAACTCCGAACCGATAGAACCGAACAGCTCATCCCTACATGTGAGCTGGCCTGGGGCAGTATATCCATGTGAGTTGGTCTGGGGCAGTATATCCATGTGAGCTGGCCTGGGACAGTATATACATGTGAGCTGGTCTGGGGCAGTATATACATGTGATCTGGTCTGGGGCAGTATATAGTGTACATGTGAGCTGGCCTTGGGCAGTATATACATGTGAGCTGGCCTGGGGCAGTATATCCATGTGAGCTGGCCTGGGGCAGTATATACATGTGAGCTGACCTGGGGCAGTATATACATGTGAGCTTGTCTGGGGGCAGTATATCCATGTGAGCTGGCCTGGGGCAGTATATACATGTGAGCTGGTCTGGGGCAGTATATACATGTGAGCTGGTCTGGGGCAGTATATACATGTGAGCTGGTCTGGGGCAATGTATACATGTGAGCTGGTCTGGGGCAATATATGTGAGCTGGTCCGGGGCAGTATATACATGTGAGCTGGTCTGGGGCAATATATACATGTGAGCTGGTCTGGGGCAGTATATACATGTGAGCTGGTCTGGGGCAATATATGTGAGCTGGTCTGGGGCAGTATATCCATGTGAGCTGGTCTGGGGCAGTATATCCATGTGAGCTGGCCTGGGCAGTATATACATGTGATCTGGTCTGGGGCAGTATATACATGTGAGCTGGTCTGGGGCAATATATAAATGTGAGCTGGCCTGGGGCAGTATATACATGTGAGCTGGTCTGGGGCAGTATATACATGTGAGCTGGTCTGGGGCAATATATACATGTGAGCTGGTCTGGGGCAGTATATACATGTGAGCTGGTCTGGGGCAATATATACAGGTGAGGTGGTCTGGGGCAATATATGTGAGCTGGTCTGGGGCAGTATATACATGTGAGCTGGTCTGGGGCAATATATACATGTGAGCTGGTCTGGGGCAGTATATACATGTGAGCTGGTCTGGGGCAATATACACATGTGAGCTGGTCTGGGACAGTATATACATGTGAGCTGGTCTGGGGCAATATATACATGTGAGTAGGGATGAGCCGAACACCCCCATGTTCGGTTCGCATTCGAACTCGAACAATTTCAAGAGTTCAAACTCGAACACGAACCGAACTCAAACCAAGTCAATGGGACTCAAAAGTTCGATTTTTCGAGTGCCCTCCAAGAGGGCATATATGCAAGATATTTGCCATAAAAGGTGTATGGGGGTCCGGGTAGTGCCCTGGGGACAGGAAATAAGGGCAAAAAGTTTTTAAAAAAATGTTTTTAAAGGAACAGTGAGTTTTCCATGAAATAAGGGTTAAAAATAAAAAACGAAAAATTGCTTCAAATATCGTGCCTAGGAGGTCCCCATAACCTGTCCGTGAAGTGGTGGATTTGTAGGATGTATAGAAACATTTAAAAACAAAAAAATGGATGACACTTTTTTGGCCATGTGTGGTTTCCGTTGCTTGTTATGTCTTCTTGTTTGGCCCTGCGAGGTCATCCATTATTTTACAGTATGATGTAATGCTGACTTATTTCAAAATAAAAAACTTTAAATTTAAAAAAAAAAAAAAAAAAAAAATGACATTTCAAATGACGGTAAATGCTTTTCCTTTAATCTATTCATAAACAACTGCTTTCTGGCGGCAGTCTGTATTAAAAGACATTTTAGGACGCGCAGAACAAGTTTAGTGATTTTTTGGCTAAATTATGGTGAAATTTATGCAGGCTTTGGATGAAAGTAACAATTGGTGCTTTAAAATTTGGCCTTTAGTGTCGTTAACAGTGCCTTCACACCGTAACCCTTTTGTGGTATTGTGGAAGAGTGCAGGGTTGGACCATGCGGTCCTATATTAAAAAGATATGAATCTGGTAAAGGCGTCAGTGCACCCAAATATTGTGCCTTTGGTGGCAGCAAGTGCCTTCACACCGTAACCCTTTTGTGGTATTGTGGAAGAGTGCAGGGTTGGACCTTGCGGTCCAATATTATAATTATATGAATCTGGTAATATAGGCATCAGTGACAGTGCACGAAAATATTACTGCGCTATAGTGTATGGCAGGATGGAAGCACACCAGCAGTAACAAGCAGCGGAATATACCAGACAGGGGCATAGAGCGAGTGTAGTTGTTATAACAAAAATAGCTCAACAACGTTTAGGCACTAGTACTGCGCTACTGTATATGGTGAGAATTGGCGCACACAAGTCCCGGCGGCTCTGCGTCATCACGCCGCGCCCTGCACCCTGATCACTCACAGCTGTGCCGGGTGCCGTTGGAGCTCCTGGCATTCAGCCAGCTGGCGGCACCATGCATCCGGGGCCCCCCCGATCGCCACCCGGGGCCCTGGATGTCACAATATTACAATCCAAACGCAAACAGGTTAAGTAACCAAATTTCTAAGAAGAATAATTAATGCAGCATATGAATCCTCACACTGCCGGGCAGCACCTTAAGGCCCGGTTCACACCTAAGCGTTTTACAGCACGTTCCTGTACGCTGTAAAAGGCATAAACAGGGAAATCCCATTATTTGCTATGGGACCCGTTCATACCTGGGTGTTTTACAGCGCGCAGGAATGCTTTGTAAAACATCCTACGCCCAAAGAAGTACAGGAGCTTCTTTGGGGCGTATTGCAGCGCTCGCATGTTTTTTACGTTTGCACGATACGCGCGTTAAAAAACGCACGTATTGCGCGCTTAAAAAAAACGCAGGTGTGAACCCAGCCTTACAGTATAATTAATGCAGCATATGATTCCGCAAACTGCCGGGCAGCACCTCTACAGTTTGTGGATCCAGGAATCAGGTGAGTATTAGAAAGAAAAAAAAAGGTTTTATTTTATGTTGCAGGGGACATTTAAAAATGTCCTTGGATTTTATTTTTTTTAAAAATGTGTCACCTTACCTTAGCCTGGTGGTCAGTGGGGCTCCCTGGATCCTGGTTGGGCAGAAGGGGGGTCTGCCGTGGCTCCCTCCCTGGAGTCCCTGCGCCACCTCTCTGCCACATGTACCCGGCTGGCCAGCCCGCACAGTCGCAGCTCTGTAATCTTGCGGCCGCATGCTCCTCAAGTCAAGGGGTCCTTGGGAGGGAGGCTCTGGCGGGCTGTCCTCTACAGTGCCTGATTTAGAGGGCCTTGTCTGCCTGATGTTTTAGCAACAAGAATGTTTTATCCCACAGGCTTCAATGTTAAAAATATTCCCGTTTTAATTCAATATCTAATAAACCATTGCTTATAATATTCTGCAGTAAAGAGTCTCTTTATTTTTAGATTTTTTAGGATTTTTAAAGCTTTTTTTTTAAATAAAAATCTAATTTTTTTTCGGTCTTTTGGCGAACACCCCAAAAAGTTCGAAGTTCACGAACTTTCGAACTGCCAAAGTTCGAATCGAACTCCGAACCAATCGAACCGAACAGCTCATCCCTACATGTGAGCTGGTCTGGGGCAATATATACATGTGAGCTGGCCTGGGGCAGTATATACCTGTGAGCTGGACTGGGGCAGTATATCCACATGAGTTGGCCTGGGGCAATATATCCATGTGAGCTGGCCTGGGGCAATATATCCATGTGTGAGCTGGCCTGGGGCAATATATCTATATGTGTGCTGGCCTGGGGCAATATATCCAGTGTGAATAAAGGAGTATTTATTAGGACACGAAAAATCATCATAATAATCAGTTTTGCCCTGGGCGTGAGAGTACCCCACCTATTTTTCCAGAAAAAAAGCACTGGGTGTGCCTCTCTGTACTTTGTAAGGTTAGCCACTGTCCCCTCCCATACTGTTTGTTTGATAAGCCTGTTGATGGAGGAAACAATAATATGACATCATATCCACAGCCTTCCCGTCAGTGGGCCTTTCACAAACAGCCAGCATTAGGGAATAATGACATCATGCCTCTGCTGAAAGAGGCCATGTTCTGTGTCACTCTCACGGCATTACAGCACCAGAGGTACTGTAGCAAAGATTTATTTCACCATTGTAACCGAAGCCAGAATAGCCCATAAGCATGTCTGGTGAAAGGACATTGGCTGACATGACATATAAATGGCTCCATGTATAAAGCTTCAATACCCCTTCAGAAATTTAAATATTTGTTTTATTTCAGGAGATTTTTACCGAGTAGCCAAGCTTGATAAAAAAAAAATCTGCAACCTTGACATCACAACTCTCACTAGCATTATTTGTTAACCAGCTTCTTCCTTTCTATTTTTTTTTCTTCATTTTAACAATATAATGCATTAAATTGTGGGTCCACTTTAAGACAATATTGTCCTTAACATTACAGCAGTTAATCGTACCTCCCCTTTTATTTATAGTTGATTTTATGTAGCTATACATGTCACACACAGGTGGTGTCTGATGATGTCACAATGGCGATGTGATCAGATTGAGCAGATTCCATCATAGTGACTCTGCTGCTGCATATACATCTCTAGTTGCAAGGAGAAGCGTCTATAGATGAACATAGACTCTATCAGCTCACGCTGATCGAAGCTTTTGGGAGGAGCTAGACCACTACACTAGGAGGGCTGAATTAGCTCTCAGAGAGCCCCATCAGAATAGGAGTGCTGTGAGGATGCTCAGGGCACTGTGACCTCTCAATTTACATTTGGTGTGGTGACATTGCCTAGACTAGAGTGTCCCTCTAAGTCAGTGTTTCCCAAACCTGTCCTCGGGACCCTCAACCAGGCCAGATTTTTCAGATCACCTTGGGGAAATGCAGACTGAATCCTGCAATCACTGAGCAGCAAATCATATCACCTGTGCTCTGCTTCAGATATCCTGCAAACCTGGTGAGGCAGAGGGTCCTGAGGCCAGGTTTGGGAAACACTGCTCTAAGTCTTAGAGGGACACTCTAGTCTAGGCAATGTCACCACACCAAATGTAAATTGAGAGGTCACAGTGCCCTGAGCATCCTCACAGCACTCCTTTCTCTGATGGGGCTCTCTGAGAGCTAATTCAGCCCTCCTAGTGTAGTGGCCTAGCTCCTCCCAGAAGCTTCGATCAGCGTGAGCTGATTGAGGTCCAAGAAGTGGGACCAAGAAGCGGGAACCAATTTTCAGGAAGCTGGCTGCATGTTACCTCCAAAGTATTGAAGAACCAGCATTGCGATGGAAAGAACATAGGTTTTTAAAAGATCTTAAGGGTTATGATGAGAGGGAGGGGGTGTGGATGGGGTCAGGAGAAGCAGGGGCGTAACTACCAGGGGTGCAGAGGGTGCCACTGCACCTGGGCCCCTGAGTCTGGGGGGGCCCACAATCAGATCCAGGGAGGGGTCAGGCACAGGGTCTCCCGTTTGATCGGCAGCGTGTGGGATCAATCTCCCACACGTTGCACCTGAAGTAAAGACCCCACCGGGGGAAGGGTGTGGGGAAGAAGAGGCTGCCAGCCCAGCAGCTCACATGGGGACGTGCTGGCCCCATACCTTCCCCCTCCACAGCCACCCCTGCTCTGCTGGAAGTGTCCAGCACGTGCAGATAAGGGCAGTGGAGTGAGACCATACTTACCTATGGTAAGTATGTAACAAGCTGGGGTGGTGTGTGTGTGTGCGCACAGAGGATGGTGTGTGTGAGAGCAGGGGGTGGTGTGTGTGAGAGCAGGGGGTGGTTTGTGTATGAGTAGGGGGTGGTGTGCGTGAGCAGGGGGTGGTGTGTGTGTGCAAGCAGGGGTGGTGTGGCAGATTAGATCTGTATTGCTATCTATATAAGGGTCTGCCTGTATATTCGTGTCTAAGTGCCTGTTTATACATATTTCCTCCATATAGAGTCATATTCATAGTTATGTCTGACCATTTAGTAAGTGATCCCCAGTCCACAGCTGTTGAGGGTGAGTGGTAAAAGGTAATTAAAATGGTTAGCTTTCTCCCTCAGGGGGAGGATATAACACGTAGCTGTAAAATGGAATGTCTTTTGTACCTTGACATATTAGTTGAACCTTGAGAGCCAACCCGGCACCAAGAGTTAAACCCTATCTTCAAAGACAGGAAGCAGATCCTTGATCCCTGGGGAGGGAGATGGACACCTTTGGGCAATTAAAGATTAATCACAAGCCTACTGAGCATGCTTGGTAAAAGGGAACTCTGGGATATGTAGTGCAGGAGGCTGGGCCATTTGGGGGTGGGTTTTGGACGGAGCAGGAAGTGTATAAATTCTGAAAACTGGCCATGTGCTTTGGCTGATCACTTGGGGTACATTCGAAAGATGACTGATCGGTCCATGCTTATATCTCCAGGCTCCAGGAGACCATCGATGCTAGCTTACTGATTAGTTTGTCGTAAGTAATTGCTCTGTGGTTAACCCTTTTCTTTTATTTGCTGTGTAGTGTGTAATTAATTGATTTATTCTAGTTATAATTTTTCCTGTAACAATGCACTGTGATTTTTCTATATCATAAATAAACAAAACGTATTTAAGTTTCTGCCTCTGGCTGATGAGATCCACGCTAACTAAGAGATTGGGAGTATTGCTATTTGCTTTAAGCTCGGTTATATATAAGAAATTGTGAGTTGCGGTCGTCAGAAGATGGCACGGGATTGTGGGATCTGTAGTCACTGTCCGAGTCTAGGGTAGGCAGATAGTGCGGTTGCTTAAGCCCTGTGTCTCCCGTTGCGACGCGCGTAGTGTCCATGAGGACTGGTGGCAGCGTAACTAATAGAATAGGAAAGTGAGACCAGGGATTGTGGGAGACGTAGTCATTACCTGCTTCAAGAGAAGACTTGTACTGCATTGCAATCCTGGGATCATTATATCGCACTCTACGTGCCTGTTGTGAGAGAAAGTGTGGCCGGGACGGGTAGATAAGCGCGCGTGATTATCTGGGTCTAGGATAGATAGATAGTGAGCGACTTAACCCGGCCTCTTTCGCAGCAGCGCGCGTAGTGGTCGTGACAGGTGGTGTGTGTGAAAATGGACTGGGGGTGCTGAAATGGGTAGTGGAGAAATCAAATTAATGGGAGAAATTTACTGGGGGTTGTGGAGCTCTGTGATACCCTCATACACACCGCATATTGCTGTGAGTTTTATTGCTGTGGAGCTCAGTGATACGTTCATACACAATGCATATTACTGTGGGGTGGGGCAAAATGTTTTTGCATGTGGTGGGCCCGTCATGGGTTCCCGCACCTGGGCCCTGAGGTTTCTGGTTACACCTCTGAGAAGTCAATGTTTAACCGTTCCCTTTCCCCCCTTCTATTTTAATCCTAGAGCAGTGATAGCGAACTTTAGCACCCCAAAATAATCTTGAGTGATATAGTAGAACCTGGGAGTTAAAAAATGTCTACTGTCCTAAAACCACAACTGTGGTGTGCGACATATTTTATGCACATACTGAATTAGAGGCCGCTGCTGGATATTTCAAAGGGCCAAAAAAATGGGGAACATGTGCAGGTGATTTCATATCCTTGTGCCCAAATCAACAGGTAACTCATGCAACAGAAAGTGCAGAAAGAAGGACCACTCACTACTTCATTATCTACTCACATGCATGTGTTCGTTGTGATGTCAAGCAGTACATATGTAGCTGTATCGTATATGTTGGTCAATGGCTACTGACCAGACCTGCCTGCAGACTGTTCTGGCCTATGTTGCATTGTTAAAAGAAAATTGATTAGGAGTTTGTGGGTGTCATGTCATATATTTGTTTCAATTCATATAAACATCATGAGAGTGAACAGGAAGAAGACAAAGTGCAGAACTTGGGTTGATTGGGTAGAGGTAAAATGAGGGTGTAAGTTATGCTGTGCAAAAGAGGGAAACCTACCAGTATGAGCTACATAGAGAAATATTAAGGGGTGACAAAATATGAAGAGAAAGATGAAGAAATATGTAGATCAAACATGCCAACTTTGGCAGTTCTGAGATTGGAAGAATGGGGATTTGGCGGTGATGCGATTTGCATAATCATTTATAATCTCAACCCACAAAAGGCATGTTTTCTTGGTCAGGAGACCAGCTGCTTGACAGTGAGATAAATGGGAGAATTTTTCTGGTTTGGCTATTTTGACCTAGAATTTTCACTTCTCCAGAAGTTCTCCGGAGCTTCACCTTTTAGTGAATAGACCTGTATCATGCATATTCAAAGAAAGGTGAAACTCAAGAGAATGACTGGAAAAGTGAAAATTCTAGGTCAAAATAGCCAGACCTGAAAAATTCTCCCATTTATCTCACTTTCCAAATCGGCTATTTGGTCTAGATTGTTCTCTTCTCCTTATTTTCACCTTTCTTTGAATAACCCTGTAAGTGTCACAGGAGTAGGGATGTGCGTTTCGGGTTTCGGAATTTCAGAATTTTCACGAAATTTCCCGATTCGTGGACTCGGATTCAGCCGATTTTCCGAAAAATTTCAGATCCGAAAACAGCAGATCCGAACAAATTTTCGTGCCGAAACGAAAACTTTTCGGTATTTTCGAATGGACTAGAAATGTGTAAAATCAAAATTCATTTTCGTTCCATTCGTGATTTCGGCTCCATTCTAGGGATGTGCGTTTCGGGTTTCGGAATTTCGGAATTTTCACGAAATTTCCCGATTCGGGTCTTTCGATGCGGCCGAAATTCCAAAATTTTTTAGATCCGAAAAAGTCGAATCCGAAATGTTTTCCGAGCCGAATCGAAAATTTTTCGGAATTTTCGAATGGACTTGAAATGTGTCAAATCGAAATTTATTTTCCCTCTATTCATGATTTCGGTTCCATTTCGGTAATTCTGAACATCGTTTATTTAACTATTATCGGTTATATCGCTGATTCTGTAAATTTTGTCTTTGTAAATGTGCTGGGGCAAATCAATGTGCTGGATCAAATCCATGTGCTGGGGCAAATCCATGAGCTGGGGCAAATCCATGAGCTGGGGCAAATCCATGTGCTGGGGCAAATCCATGTGCTGGGGCAAATCCATGTGCTGGGGCAAATCCATGAGCTGGGGCAAATCCATGTGCTGGGACAAATCCATGTGCTGGGGCAAATCCATGAGCTGGGGCAAATCCATGTGCTGGGGCAAATCCATGTGCTGGGGCAAATCAATGTGCTGGGGCAAATCAATGTGCTGGGGCAAATCCGTGAGCTGGGGCAATATCCTACGAGCTGGGGCAAATCCATGTGCTGGGGCAAATCCATGTGCTGGGGCAAATCCATGAGCTGGGGCAAATCCATGTGTGAGCTGGGGCAATATCCTATGGCAAATCCATGAGCTGGGGCAAATCCATGTGCTGGGGCAAATCCATGTGCTGGGGCAAATCAATGTGCTGGGGCAAATCCGTGAGCTAGGGCAATATCCTATGAGCTGGGGCAAATCCATGTGCTGGGGCAAATCCGTGAGCTGGGGCAATATCCTATGAGCTGGGGCAAATCCATGTGCTGGGGCAAATCCATGAACTGGGGCAAATCCATGTGTGAGCTGGGGCAATATCCTATGGTAAATCCATGAGCTGGGGCAAATCCATGAGCTGGGGCAATATCCTATGAGCTGGGGCAAATCCATGTGTGAGCTGGGGCAATATCCTATGTGCTGGGGCAAATCCATGTGCTGGGGCAAATCCATGAGCTGGGGCAAATCCATGTGTGAGCTGGGGCAATATCCTATGTGCTGGGGCAAATCCATGTGCTGGGGTAAATCCATGAGCTGGGGCAAATCCATGTGTGAGCTGGGGCAAATCCATGAGCTGGGGCAAATCCATGTGTGAGCTGGGGCAATATCCTATGTGCTGGGGCAAATCCATGTGCTGGGGCAAATCCATGAGCTGGGGCAAATCAATGTGCTGGGGCAAATCCATGAGCTGGGGCATCCATGTGCTGAGGCAAATCCATGTGCTGGGGCAAATCCATGTTCTGGGGCAAATCCATGAGCTGGGACATCCATGTGCTGGGGCAAATCCATGAGCTGGGGCATCCATGTGCTGGGGCAAATCCATGTGCTGGGGAAAATCCATGTGCTGGACTGCTGGGGCAATAGAGTTAGACAGCTTTGAAACGAGGAGAACAGATGTTCCGAAAAAAAACGAAAATTTCCGAAATAGCGAAAAGCCGATAACCAAAAAACGAGCAAAGCGACACGAAAATACGAAAAATAGTCGATATATACCGAAAACAATGTACAATTCCGAAAAACGAAAATTTCCGAAATACCGAAAAGTCGATACAGAAACCTAGTAAAGTGACCCGAAAATACGAAAAATGGTCGATATTCCGAAAAATAAATGTACCCGAAAAACGAATCGAGCCGAACCGAATCGAAACAGAAAGCAGTCGAAACGAGCCGAATCGAAAAGTTTAAAAATTCGAAAAATCGAATCGAATCGAAAAAAAATCGGTGCACATAGAAACATAGAAACATAGAAAGATGTCGGCAGATAAGAACCTTTCGGCCCATCTAGTCTGCCCAATTACATGGGGCATCCCTACTCCATTCCTGATTTCGGTTCCATTTCAGTAATTTCGGACATCGTATTTATATCGCTGATTCTGTAATTAAATTTTGTATCATTCCCATCTCAATGTTTCCTTCCTGGAAAACCAGAGAAATCTCAATGTATCCTTCTTGTAAAACATGAGAAATCTCAATGGCAGAATTATCGTATCGGCAGAATTATCATATCGTATAATTATCGTATCCGAAAAACCATTAGTTTACGTCAAAACGAATAGACACTTTGAAACGAGGAGAACAGACGTTCCGAAAAACACGAAAATTTCCTAAATCATGAAAAAAAGTTGATACGAAAAACTAAATGAACCGAAACGAAACGAAAATTTACAAAATCCGAACGAACCGAATCGAACCGAAAAAAAATCGGTGCACAAGCCTACACAGGAGGACCTTGTGTGACTTGGCAGGTCTGGGAGATAGTTAAGTCAAATGTGTGGGATAGAGACAGCATTCAATGCAGAATAGAAGAAACAAAAGAACCAGAGAGGGTAAAATGATGCTTTCTGATTTCAAATCTCAAAAACGCAACACAAAAGTATAAAACACACAAGTGCACACAATGATATAGAGAGTGGGAGGTCCACTCAAAAAAAATATTAAAACCCGAAACAAAGAAGCAGGGTGCTCATGGGCCCAGTGACTCATTGAGGCCATCCACTACAAACCAACAAGAAACTAAACGGGTACCAGCCACTCCAATTTGCAAGGTGGTTTTATTCAAGGAGGACCTTTCTCTCACTTAAGAAAGGCCACTTTGCCAACCTAAACGTTGTATCCTCCTTGAACAAAATCACCTTGCATTGTGTAATGCCTGGTACCCGTTTTGTTTTTTTGGACACCAGTATACACAGGCACATCATGTAATATCCCACTGTATTCACACACTGGCACACCATAAAATTACCCACACCACACAGATACCTTGGCATCTGTTTATAATAAGGGACACACCGCCACATATCCAACAACACCTTTGCAATTTCATGATAACTTAAATACCTTCTCTTGGGAAGAGTGATCTGTAAAAGAAGTCAACTTCCAGCTGCAGCAGCTGGGCTTAACCCGGCAACCTATGCAAGCAGTTCATGGTGACATCACAAGCTTCCTGTGTGTGGGATACCCATACAGGATTATTCAGAGAGCGGTGAAAAGCAGGAGAATGATTGGAGAATGGAAAATTCTAGGTCAAAATAGCCGATTTGGAAAGTGAGATGAAAGGGAGAATTTTTCTGGTTTGGCTATATTGACCTAGAATTTTCCATTCTCCTGCTTTTCCCCGCTCTCCGATTAACCCTGCTACTGTCATGGCTCACAAATGTAAACAAAGAAGCAGACAGGATTTACTGATGTAACGCTACAAGAAGGGACATTACCACTTACATAAGCTATGACAGGATTACTAGTGCATTACAAATAAAACCACTTGATAAAACACACGCTGCTGTTTTCTTTCTTTATTTGAATTAATTGCATGTAAAAACGAAAATAAAGTTAGGTTTTTTTATCTCCTGCTTCCAGTTTGTGGATTTTTTCCCATGATGCAGCATTTAACAAAATCTGTGCAAATGGTTTTCTTTACTGCTGTGGATTATGTTCTACAGTAATTAACAGTCAATGAAGCGGAGGAGGGAATGTTTAGATAATTGCTGCAGAAGGTCTGTTGTGATATAGGCCAGTTTTTCTTAAACCTGTCCTCGGGACCCTCAACCACCCCAGATTTTGCATATCACCTTGGGGAAATGCGGACTGATTCCTGCAATCACTGAGCAGCAAAACATATCTGAAGCACAGCACAGGTGATATCTGGAAAACCTGACTTGTTAAGAGGTCCTGACTCTGAGGACAGGTTTGAGAAACACTGATATAGGCTATCAGAGGTAAAAGATGGCAACTGAATGAGATAAGACAGGGAGCTTAAAAAATTTTATAATCTACCCCACTGGGAATGTCCTTTGAATACATTCCACACAATACAATGATGTGAGTCGTTGCCTGACCCATAGACTCCATTCTATGGCCAAAGCCACCCAGTGAGGAGCAAGTGAGGTAAAGATACTGTGGATGCACCCAAGTGACAGAGTAAAATATCTTCTTACCTAAACATACAAGTAATATATTGTCTATTCTCCTTCTCCACATATGTATAAAACTACTTTTTGATTTCATCTTCCATTAAAGGTATGTAGCGCTCACTCCCGGAGGAGCCGCTGAACAAACCTCGGGTTAGTCTCACCGCACTAGGAAATAACTATACACCAGCACTGTTGTGGATTTTTATATATTATATTCTTTACTGATCCCAATAAAGCATCATATATTACGCATATACGGTATTTGAATGACAAGAATTCGTAACGTGGGAAAAACACGCGGCGGTAAAAGAAACGGTTAACCCCCTCAGTTCTGGAGTGTAAGTCCCGTGAATAATAGCTCAAAAATATGTATGTGTGTTGTCTTGGGTACCCGAGTACTGTATTCAACTGGCCAGCGAATGAAACAAAACAATCTTCGACTAGTCACCGTTGGGGCCCTGTGGATTTAAACAATATTGCAGCGTACATTTCTTATTTGGGAACTGCGGCCTGGGAGGCCTCTCACCCATCCGATGAACGAGACTATCCAGCACCCGATGCCTCAATCAAAGGATCTTCTCCGCTGTACACTGGGACTCCGTGCCACTGAATCTGCTCCCTGCTTGCCAAATCTCCGCAACTGGAACAACGATCCACCGCCTGCACTCCCAATCGATCAGCGCGGTCTCCTAACTCGGGGTCCTGCCAGATCTAACTCTTCCTCCAGACCTCTCAGCGCTGTGCAGGTAGGTCGTAACACGGTCACTGTCCCGATCTCCAGCACCAGTAAGACAGCATCTGTACTCCAGCCTGGTTGCGATCCCTGACAGCTCCAACGTGCATCCTCCACCTTTCACTGCTCCACTCACTCTGCTCTCCCTTGCACGAGGCTGCTGATCTCCTTCCTCTTCCTGTACCACCTCCTTCCTGTCCTCACGCAAAGGCTGATGGTAGTTGTAGTTCTGTTTTGTCCAGCATAGTCTAACAATGTCTCTGTCTCCCTCTGGTGGCAGCAATAGTTCAATGCACCAGAAAACAGTGTTTTTAAAGCAGCGCTACAGGTATTATTTAATATATAAATCCTGGCAGTGGTGGTTATAAATCTACCTACTTGTAAATGTTTTACCACTGAGTGAATATTCAGGTGTCGGGGAAACAAGGAGAGCTCGTTGCAGACCCTCATATCATTCCATAATTATCCAATCGCACCCAGATTCAAGAAGATTGGAAAGAAAAGGTAACCGAGCTAAACCTTAGATATAGATTTGTCACTTTGTTCCTATTTCTAGTAACACCATGGGGGTTATTCAGAGAAAGGTGAAAGTCAGGAGAATGAATGGAGAAGCGAAAATTCTAGGTCAAAATAGCCAAACCAGAAAAACTTTATCTCCCTTTCCAAATCGGCTATTTGGTATAGATTGTTCTCGTCTCCTGGTTTTCACCCTTCTTTGAATATGCATAATTATGTTCAAATGTTCTTATGTCGATCAAATAACACATTTTTGGGAGAAAATTTCAATTTATTTGTTAAATCGCTTTGCACAAAATCATCTGTTATTTTGAACGTACTATTGGAATTTTCAAAAAGTATTTTAAAAAAAAAAAAAAAAAAAATTTGGCTTAAATTTTCTTGACAGCAGTGGATGATTTCCTCATTTCAAATAGCAAGAGGCCCTTAATGCATTCTCACGTCAGTTATTATAGTTATTCCTTTCCATGATATCTTATCCAACCTACTTAAAATAAATACCTACCTTATGGGAGTTATTCAGAGCACCGAAATGTTGCCAACATTTCCGTGCTCTCTCGTTCCCCACACTTCGGGGAATCGGGGAAAATTCAGCATTCACCGCAGGGTCGCACGAATTGCAGGAAAAATCCTGCGTAATCCTGCTGAAAACCTACCTAAATCCGCCGGAACCACTGCAAAAAACACGCCGTACACAGTGCAGACCAGACGCCGGAAACAGCAGCCAAGCTGACGAACGGAATAAAAAAAAACAACAAAAAAACAATACAATTGAAAGTGTAAAAATTGAAACGCTGTTTGCAAAAATATTACTTAACGAAAATTCCTGGAATTTACATATAAGGTCCTATGAATGATACTAATAAGGGCTGTTACAGAAAAAAAGAAAAAACACTTTTTTTAAAAATAAAAAGAGAATTTTTTTTGCCGAAAAATGCCTTAAAGATATGAGGGTCCGTTAGGGACATTATTTAGATTTTTTCTGCATATATCATATACTGAAATGCATATATCATATAGTGAAACACATATGTCATATACTGAAACACATATGTCATATACTGAAATTTTGCATATATCATATAGTGAAACACATATGTCATATACTGAAACGCATATATCATATAGTGAAACACTTATGTCATATACTGAAACACATATGTCATATACTAAAATTTTGCATATATCATATACTGAAAACGGGGCCGTTTTCTGCATATATCATATAGTGAAACTTATATATCATATAGTGAAAATGTTTATATATCATATACTGAAACGCATATACAGTTGTGTTCAAAATTATTCAACCCCCACTGAAATTGAGTGTTTTGGCCAGTTTGACATTGATTTTGATCATTCAGTCATCTTGCTTACAATTAAGGCTAGGGTCAGACTAACGCATTTTTCGCGTTGTCTGTGAAAAAGTGCGTTCGAACGAATGGACGCATTTTTTCACAGAATACGCGATAGCGGTCATACGATGCGCCTTGTCGTCCGTGATTTTGTACGGATCATCAATAAAACACTTTTTGTGTCTGGACGTTATGTTGGCCGGACATTAGCAGCGTCTGACGTCTCCCAATCACGCACACACGCCTCTAGCGGACGCAGCGCACTCTGTACGTCCGTACTAGCGGTTTGACGTTCTAGAAAAAATGCGTTCGTTTGCCACTTGCGTTGCGCGGACGAACTTTCGTGCGGCCGTACTTCGTGTGTTCCCCGGCATTGGAGGTCATTTGCTGCTAGCACGGCCGTGATTTCGTGCGTCTAAACGCACGTTAAAACTGCTTTCGTCTGACCCTAGCCTGAATCAAAGAGGCACGTGTAGGTCAGACAAATATAACATAACATTTATAATGAAGTAACCACAAATGTCTTTTCTGTGCTCACATCATTATCAGTTTTATTCAACCCCCAAGTGACATTCAATCTTAGTACTTAGTACAACATCCTTTTACAGTTATAACAGCTTTTAAACGTGAAGCATAGCTTGACACAAGTGTCTTGCAGCGATCTACGGGTATCTTCGCCCATTCGTCATGGGCAAAAGCCTCCAGTTCAGTCACATTCTTAGGCTTGCGCACTGCAACTGCTTTCTTTAAGTCCCACCAGAGGTTCTCAATCGGATTTAAGTCAGGTGACTGCGATGGCCACTCCAAAATGTTCCAGCCTTTAATCTGCAACCATGCTCTAGTGGACTTGGAGGTATGCTTGGGATCATTGTCCTGTTGAAAGGTCTAACGTCTCCCAAGCCTCAGGTTTGTGACGGACTGCATCACATTGTCATCCAATATCTCCTGGTACTGAAGAGAATTCATGGTACCTTGCACACGCTGAAGCTTCCCTGTACCTGCAGAAGCAAAACAGCCCAAAAGCATGATTGACCCCCCGCCATGCTTCACAGTATGCAAGGTGTTCTTTTCTTCATAGGCCTTGTTCTTCCTCCTCCAAACATAGCATTGATCCATGGGCCCAAACAGTTCTAATTTTGTTTCATCAGTCCACAGAACACTATCCCAAAACTTCTGTGGTTTGTTAACATGACTTTTGGCATACTGCAGTCGACTCTTCTTATTCTTTGGAGACAGCAAGGGGGTGCGCCTGGGAGTTCTGGCATGGAGGCCTTCATTACGCAGTGTGCGCTGTATTGTCTGAGCTGAAACTTCACTACCCACATCTGACAAATATTTTCTCAGTTCCTCAGCAGTCACACGGGGACTTTTCTCCACTCTACGCTTCAGGTAGCGCACAGCAGTCGAAGTCAGCATCTTCTTTCTGCCACGACCAGGTAGCGTTTCAACAGTGCCCTTTGCCTTGAATTTGCGAATGATGCTTCCTATGGTCTCTCTTGGTATGTTTAACATCTTTGCAATCTTCTTATAGCCATTGCCCTTCCTGTGAAGAGTAATCACCTCTTCTCTTGTCTTCCTGGACCATTCTCTTGACTTCACCATGTTTGTAACCACACCAGTAAATGTCTAGAAGGAGCTGAGTATCACAGTCATTTTAAAGCTGCCTAATTGGTGCTTATTATGCTTTATTGCTGCTCCGTGACATCCACAGGTGTTTTCAATACCTGATTGAAAACACTTGAATGAACCTCTGTTCTTCAGAGTGGTAGTCTTTAAGGGGTTGAATAATTGTGTCAATGAAGAATTCACAAAAGAAACATTTACTACTGTATTACAAAACCAATTGATGTCATTTTAGTTGCATATGGTTCTTTAAAAAGTCCTTGTAGGATTTCATTCTGAATACAATTACAAATGTACACTACATTCCCTAAACCCATTTACAGCATTGGGGGTTGAATAATTTTGAACACAACTGTATCATATACTAAAACGCGTGTATCATATTGTGAAAATGTTCATGTATCATGTACTGAAACGTATATATCATAGTGAAACGTATATACAGTTGTGTTCAAAATTATTCAACCCACAATGCTGTAAAGGGTTTTAGAGAATTTAGTGTACATTTGTAATTGTATTCAGAATGAAATCCTACAAGGACTTTTTAAAGAACCATATGCAACTAAAATGACATCAATTGGTTTTGTAATACAGTAGTAAATGTTTCTTTTGTGAGGTGATTGTGGAGGTGATGGCCCTATGCATTATTATGCATTGGTTCCCCCGAAATCCTAAACAGCCGCACTGCAGTGGAAAGTGCCAGGGGCCTTTAGAACCCTATGTCTCCGACCTTAACACTACAAGGTCAAGAGAGGTGTCATCGGAAAAGGTCAGAATCTGGCCTTTCTAAATGGTATCAAACAGGACTATGTAAAACATTTTAAAAATAAAAACAAACATAATTTATTTTTCATTCTTATTTATTTATTAGTGTTTATTCCAAAGCAATGACATTTTCCATTTTTCAAATATAAAATTAGTAATATCATTGCCGTTACTCACCGTCTCAATTCCCACGCCACAAGTGAGGCCACTGTATTATATGTTGTCAACTTATTCATAAAATACAATGCGCCAAAATACAAGCAGAAAATTTAGATTTGTTGCAGTTGTAGTAAAAATTGCAAGTTTTCACAGAAAAATACAGTAACCGGTTCCCATTTCTATTTTTTTTTACATTATATAGGTTTGGATGATAGAATGTGAAAAATATAATTTTAGGTGATGTAAATGATTGAAATCAGAACGGAAATTTTTTTTATTAAATTTTTGTAATAGCATTCTACAGGATATCACATACATACATAATAATATATTTTGAATCTGCTAATTCCGCAGAAAAAAAGGTTATGTAATACGTCTGGGTCTTCAAAACACGTTTAAACATGAGGAGCACAAAACAATGAAAATGAGCTCAACACACAGAGGTGAAATGGCTCAGCAGCGAAAGGGTTAAAAGCACAAGCCCACCATCCAAAACAACTGATCCCACAACAGACAATCTCAAGGCTGCACACCCACATGTCATCCCTAGAACCTCAGAAATCATCCCAAAACCCCGAACATTAATCCTGCATGCCAGGGGTCAAGTCCTGGGAAAAAAAGTGAGGGAACTCACCCACGAATTCCACAACCCCCATTACCTGAAGAAAATATATATATATATATATATATCACGAGTATAGCAGCGCGTGCCGGTGATACCATTTTAATTGGGTTAACTTTACATTTAAAAGACAAGCTTTCAAGAGTGTAAACTGGAAACTATACTGATCAGTGAAAGGTATCACTACGTACAGGTATACTCGTGATTGTGGCAACTGGACTAACGCATTTTATATACAATATATATATATATATATATATATCTCCAGGCACAGACCCCCAGAATAATATACACAGTGCTGAACCCCCAGAATAATATACACAGCGCTGAACCCCCAGAATAATATACACAGCGCTGAGCCCCCAGAATAATATACACAGCACTGAGCCCCCAGAATAATATACACAGCGCTGAACCCCCAGAATAATATACACAGCGCTGAGCCCCCAGAATAATATACACAGCACTGAGCCCCCAGAATAATATACACAGCGCTGAACCCCCAGAATAATATACACAGCGCTGAGCCCCCAGAATAATATACACAGCACTGAGCCCCCAGAATAATATACACAGCACTGAGCCCCCAGAATAACATACACAACACTGAGCCCCCAGAATAATATACACAGCGCTGAGCCCCCAGAATAACATACACAACACTGAGCCTCCAGAATAATATACACAGCACTGAGCCCCCAGAATAATATACACAGCACTGAGCCCCCAGAATAATATACACAACATTGTGCCCCCAGAATAACATACACAGCACTGAGCCCCCAGAATAACATACACAACACTGAACCCCCAGAATAACATACACAGCACTGAGCCCCCAGAATAATATACACAGCACTGAACCCCAAGAATAATATACACACAGCACTGAGCCTCCAGGATAATATACACAGCACTGAGCCCCCAGAATAACATACACAGCACTGAACCCCAAGAATAATATACACAGCACTGAGCCTCCAGGATAATATACAGAGCACTGAGCCTCCAGGATAATATACACAGCACTGAACCCCAAGAATAATATGCACAGCACTGGTTATATGGATATATTTTCCCCAGTTCACATGGATATAATTGCCCCAGCTCATATGGATAATGCCCCAGGTCTCATGGATAATGCCCCCCAGCTCTCATGGATAATGCCCCAGGTCTCATGGATAATGCCCCAGGTCTCATGGATATTGCCCCCTGGTCTCATGGATAATGCCCCAGCTCTCATGGATAATGCCCCAGCTCTCATGGATATTGCCCCAGGTCTCATGGATATTGCCCCAGCTCTCATGGATATTGCCCCCTGGTCTCATGGATATGCCCCAGCTCTCATGGATATTGCCCCAGCTCTCATGGATATTGCCCCAGCTCTCATGGATAATGCCCCAGGTCTCATGGATATTGCCCCAGCTCTCATGGATAATGCCCCAGCTCTCATGGATATTGCCCCAGCTCTCATGGATATTGCCCCAGCTCTCATGGATATTGCCCCCTGGTCTCATGGATATTGCCCCAGCTCTCATGGATAATGCCCCAGGTCTCATGGATATTGCCCCAGCTCTCATGGATAATGCCCCAGCTCTCATGGATATTGCCCCAGCTCTCATGGATATTGCCCCAGCTCTCATGGATAATGCCCCAGGTCTCATGGATAATGCCCCAGCTCTCATGGATAATGCCCCAGCTCTCATGGATAATGCCCCAGGTCTCATGGATATTGCCCCAGGTCTCATGGATAATGCCCCCAGCTCTCATGGATATTGCCCCAGCTCTCATGGATATTGCCCCAGCTCTCATGGATATTGCCCCCTGGTCTCATGGATATTGCCCCCTGGTCTCATGGATATTGCCCCCCAGCTCTCATGGATATTGCCCCCTGGTCTCATGGATATGCCCCAGCTCTCATGGATATTGCCCCCTGGTCTCATGAATATGCCCCAGCTCTCATGGATAATGCCCCAGCTCTCATGGATATTGCCCCCAGCTCTCATGGATAATGCCCCAGCTCTCATGGATAATGCCCCAGCTCTCATGGATAATGCCCCCAGCTCTCATGGATAATGCCCCCAGCTCTCATGGATATTGCCCCAGCTCTCATGGATAATGCCCCAGCTCTCATGGATAATGCCCCAGCTCTCATGGATATTGCCCCAGCTCTCATGGATAATGCCCCAGCTCTCATGGATAATGCCCCAGCTCTCATGGATATTGCCCCAGGTCTCATGGATAATGCCCCAGCTCTCATGGATAATGCCCCAGCTCTCATGGATATTGCCCCAGCTCTCATGGATATTGCCCCAGGTCTCATGGATAATGCCCCAGCTCTCATGGATAATGCCCCAGGTCTCATGGATAATGCCCCAGCTCTCATGGATAATGCCCCAGCTCTCATGGATATTGCCCCAGCTCTCATGGATATTGCCCCAGGTCTCATGGATAATGCCCCCAGCTCTCATGGATAATGCCCCAGCTCTCATGGATATTGCCCCAGCTCTCATGGATATTGCCCCAGGTCTCATGGATAATGCCCCAGCTCTCATGGATAATGCCCCAGCTCTCATGGATAATGCCCCCCTGGTCTCATGGATATTGCCCCAGCTCTCATGGATATTGCCCCCTGGTCTCATGGATATTGCCCCCTGGTCTCATGGATATTGCCCCCCCCCAGGTCTCAGGGATACTGCCCCCAGCCCAGCTCACCTTTGCTGCTGCTGCTTCTGCTCCTCTGCCAGCGGCCGCGTGCTTCCTGCTTCAGTGGCCGCTGACAGGAAGTGCAGCCGCTCGCCTGGGAACTATGAAACAGCCAGGCGAGCGGCTCGACCTCCTGTCAGCTGGCCCTTGTAACAGGAAGCACGCCGGCCGCCGGCAATGTGCGGCGGCGGCGTTCGGGCTCGGGCCACAGCGGGAACGCTGTGTTCCCGCAGCGTTCCCGCTGTGGGAAAAGTGCGGGAACGCCGTTCCTGCGCGTTCCCGCTCGACTCGAGCCCTGCTGCATGCGCAAAAAAGATCAAAACAAGCAAGCACCCATCTGACCTTACAGCCACCATCAAAATATCAGATAATATCCTAAAAAAAAACACCTAATCAATATCATTGCCATAAACAATACAGCATACAAACACATCACACATTTCAAAATAGCCCCAATGCATTGTAAAACCCCAAAAACATCTCTTCCAAAAATCTCTATAATCCTATCCACTACACATCTCAAGATCACAATCAACTCCCCCCACCACTCCCAAAGAAACAGTACAAATGCACAACTGCAGCCCCCCAACTACAGTTGCAAGAAAAAGTATGTGAACCCTTTGGGATTACGGGGAGTTTTGCATGAATTGGTCATAAAATGTGCTCTGATCTTCATCTAAGTCACAACAATTTGAAAAACACAGTCTGCTTAAAGTAATACAACACAAACATTATATGTTTTCATGTTTTTATTGAACAGAACATGTAAACATGTAAACATTCACAGTGCAGGGTGGCGAACCTTTGGACTGAATAACTGGTTGACCCTCCTTTGGCAGCAATAACCTCAACCAAACGTTTCCTGTAGTTGCAGATCAGACCTGCACAACGATCTGGAGTAATTTTGGACCACTCCTCTTTACAAAACTCCTGGCTCCAATTAGCTAGGGGTTCACATACTTTTTCCACCCTGCACTGTGAATGTTTACATGTTATGTTCAATAAACACATGAAAACATGTGTTGTATTATTTTAAGCAGACTGTGTTTTTCAAATTGTTGTGACTTAGATGAAGATCAGAGCACATTTTATGACCAATTCATGCAAAACTCCACGTAATCCCAAAGGGTTCACATACTTTTTCTTAGAAACATAGAAACATAGAAAAATGTCGGCAGATAAGAACTGAAGTGGAAATAGGCTGGAAGATGGCCGCCATTGTACACAGGCGACCATCTTGTTCAGAATATTGGTTCACTTGTATATAACTAGGCAGGTTTGTAGCTGAAACTAGAATGAGGTATACGTAGAAATTTAGGAATGTGTTTAGATTAGCAGAAAAAGCAATTAAAGCCTTATGAAAGATCTCTGCTGTTCCTGGCACGGAGGAGAAAAGCGAAGTAGATACTCCAAGGTCGTTGGGGCCCGCAGAAAGACAAAGGAGTATAGAGATCAGGCCAGGTGCCATCTGTAACAAGTGATTGTAGGCGCAAGGGAGGAGGGCGCAGCCTGGAACAGTAAGAGCAATTAATTATGATTTACTGAAACTAACACAAAGTTTGCCAATTTACGGCCAATTAATGGAAAGTCTTTGTATTAGCCAAAGGGAGGTATTAACCCACGTGGGGTGCGCTTCAATCCTGTCTGAGCATTCTGTGACGTCGCAATAAAAGTTTGCCTTTCCTGAAGAGACTCGTGTTCAGACAATCCTTGCTCGTGTCCGGTCCGGCCTCGTCCTGAGTGAACCAAGTGGAATCCGGTAACATTTATGGGGTCTCCGTTGCCGGGATACGGGCCCTTACCGGCATGGCAACGACTGCTGAACACTGTAGCGGTTGACTGCAGGTGCGAGTGATCCCGCTGGTTGGGCGTCCGTTGAAGGTGAGCTGACATCTGCAGGTGCCAAGCAGGATTTCCTGTTCAGTGGACCTCATCTCGTCTCAAGTGGACCCCCCAGCCCGGGAACACTGGGACACCCCCGAGTCCGAGGAAACAGCGAACAGCGCGGCGATAGGTAAAGTGTCTTCTATGTTTGTATGTCTAATGGAAATACCGGTATAAAGGGAAACGTCCGACCGAAGTTGGATAAGGAGACCCGCGGCCACGGTCTCGTTAGCATACCGAACCTGCCGCCAAAAGCACGGTCAAGCAAAGGGGCCAGAGTGGCAAGCGCGTGTCTGGACCTGGGGGATCGGATGTTGACCAAGGGGTAGAGTCTGTATGTGAGGGAGAAGGGAGCCGCGTGGAGTTGCACAGTCATAGTCAGTGTTTGTAAATAAAGCTTCACCACGTGGGCAATAGGAAAGGCGGAGAGATTTCTGTGACCGGGCTTAGAGCCCTGTGTCAGTGCTAGTGTGTACGTCGTGTAGTGAAGAGGGCTCATTGGGACCAGCGGCAGCTGCAGAGATAGTGGTGCCGAGTGGGTAGAATTACTCATAGGCAAATTGGAATTGCAGACGGGAGTGTAGTTATAGAACGGGGTGCACATAGTCACAAGCAGTCAAGAGTTAGAGCTCAATTAACGGGGTATAAGGAGCCAAAAGGAGGGACGGTGTGCCCTCGGCTAGTAGAAAGAGTTGAATTGTTTATGTATTGTGTTGTGTTGAAAGTATCTGGTACGGTATGAGATGTGATTGATTGCTGAAACTGCTGTGAGTGAACGAGCGCCTACTCGCATTGCGAGAAAGCAAACTTGAGAGTGGACTCCCAAGGTACGTTTCCGGCTCACGCGACTGCAGTCCGGCTACTGACGGAGGAAGCGGGTCAGACACATATGAATCGTTAACTGAAGTACCAGACAGTAAATTCTAAGTGTTCTTGCTAAAGAGTAATATCTGCATTGTAAAAAGGTTACTGTTTTTTTAAGAGTAACAATGGGCAACGGGTCATCCAAGCCCAAAAAGGTAAAGACGGGTGAGACACCCTTAGAGTATATGGTGCGAAATTTTGAAGCACTATATACAACACATGATTATGGTGTAAAATTAACTAGAGAGAAATCAACAGGAATGTGTACAATTGTGTGGCCACTGCTAGTTCCAGACTGGCCAGAGCAGGGGTCAATGGACCCGGAGCTAATACAGAAAGTGCATTCCCAAGTAACCGGGAAATGCGGACAGCCTGAGCAGTACCCATATATAGATATATAGAAGTATTGTGTAAAGGATAAAAGTTATTTTATAATGATGGCGGGATATAACAAGAAGCAGGTACCCCCAAATAAAGAAAATAATAAAAAGAAAAAAACGGTGTTGGTAGAACAACCGGAGGAGATTGATTCCCTGCCCCCGCCCTATCCATTATATTATGGGGCAGCTAGAGAAGTTTTGTGTGTCACGGTTTGCGAAGGCGGGCGGCTGCTACTGCTCCGCCGGCTTTCTCCGCTCCAGCGGGCAGGATTGCGGAGGAAAATGAGGGGGCAGCTGGTGGAAGAGACAGAGAGGTCCCACCAGGAAAGATCGAAATGCCCGATGGGAGCATATATAAATTGGTAGACCAAGAGGACAGTGATGATAATGATGAGTGTGAAAATAAGTCTATATATATTTAGTGTTTTAATATACCAGTAAAACAAAGATAATTTACAAGTTTTGTGTGTGGATTATGTAATGATCTTCAGGAGTTTCTGAGCCCCCATTTCCCCCTGGGCCAGACGAAAATGAGATGGTCAATAGATCAGATGGTAATCTAGAAGGTTAAAAAAAAAAAATATTACATTGCTGTATAACTTGTGTATGTAATTCGGACTGATTATTCGGATGTGATATCTGTACTGTTCTGCATGAGTGTGAAGTCAGAGAATGTGATTAATAAATAGTGTGCTGTATCGAATGATATATGGTAGAATGTTTTTGTCTGATTGTGTTTATAATTGATCTATCAAATTGTTCAATTAAAAGTAAAGGGTGATAAGTAATTAATTTAGAGTGTGTAATGGCTGAGAGGTAGTGAGAGTACTTGTTTCCTCCCCCCCTTCTTTTCTGACACACTGTTTGCACGGAGATGGGGAAGGGGGGGAGTCGGTTTTTTGCTCTCTGATAGACAGAGAAAGTAACCCTTTGTGTGTCTGTGCAGCGAATTTAAATTAAAGAGAAACGAAGAAGAAAAATTACTATGTTTAGCTAATTTTTAATGTGTGCTACAATAGAATGTATGAAGTCTGTTGAGTGCAAGATATATGTTTATATTTTGTGTTGATATTATTCCAGAAATTCTAGTTTTGTTCACAGAGCTAGAATTAAATAAAAAAAAAGGGAGTCCTGGTTTTTATATTGTTACAGATTATAACAATAATAAGTATATAATAATATACAATATTGTCTACCAAAATATAATACAATTTATTAACAAATTAAATGGAAATATATGAAACGGTTAGAAAATTTATATTAAAAGAGCAGTTTGAGAAATAATTAAAGTAGTTTTATACTGTTTTTATGTTTTATATAGTTAAAATACAGCAAAATTATGATTAATCAATTATAAATATATTTTTATTTGATTTCTGATGGGATAGTGATTTTATTGTTATGGGATTATTTTAGATGATTACTGATGAGATGTTTGGAATGGTCTTATAACAATGGAATGGTTTATTTTTATTTGTTTCCGATGTGGTATTAAGAGTCCGTTTTGGCTACGGGAGAGAGACCTCTGTGAATATTGTTTATACAATGTGTATATGTATATGCCCAAATGTCCCATCCAGTTCCTGGGGCGGGATATTTTTTGCAAATTGCAAGCCCAAATTATATTTTTCCCGGGGGATATGTTCGATTAGATCTGTGTGAGAATGGCAGCTTTCCACGGCAGTACAGCCAGCCAGCACACCCAATCTGTAAAAAAAGAGAAAAAAGAAAAATTGCAGTAATTATGCCAAGAGAAGAAGAATGGCACTCGGCGCCAACTCTGCCGGCTGCCCCCGGACCCGCACACACACTACTCCTTGGAATTCCTGAGGAGTGGGCGTAGGAAAACCCGCCCGGACTAGCTGTAAATATTCCCACAGTGTACGTTGATTTAAGACCTGGTGCAATGCCTGTGGCTTTAAGACAATATCACATCCCACAAAAAGCCAAGCAGAATATCCAGACACATTTGCAGAGATTTAAAGACCATGGCATATTGAAATTCTGCGTGTAACCGTGGAACACACCATTGTTGCCAGTACAGAAAGAGGGCACACAAGAGTACCGCCCAGTCCAAGATTAATTCCCAGAGATACAAAATATTACACGGTGCTTGATTTAAAAGACTTTTTTTTTTGCAGCCGTCTGGTTCCGGCCAACGCCAGCCTTTTTTAATTTTCAGTGGGAGGTATCTACAATGGATGCGCGCTCAGCCAGGACCTCTTGTCCTTCAACGCTCAGCCACACAAAGTTGTTCTATTACAGTATGTTGACGACTTATTACGAGCTTCTCCCATAGAAAAAGACTGTCTCTCTGCCACAAAAGCCCTGCTACATCTGCTGTGCCATGCAGGTTACAGAGTGTCCAAAAAGAAAGCACAAATATGTAAACAGACTGTGAAATATCTAGGTTTTCAATTAACAGGTACCAAGTGTGCACTGGGGGCAGAGAAAGAAAAGAAGCAGTATGCCGAATACCCCAACCAAAGACAAGTTGACACTTGGACAAGTTCTTCATGTCAAGGTGCCCCATGCTGTCAAGGCCCTGCTGGATGTGAAAGGAAGCTACTGGTTCAGCAACAGCCGGATGACGAAGTACCAAGCTATGATGTGTGAGAATCCACGGGTTCATTTGGACCTCATCGCTACCTTGAACCCTGCTACTTTACTGCCTGACTGTGAAGAGGCTCCAAATCATGAATGTCTCCAAGTCATGGAAGAAGTGTTCAGTAGCAGGCCAGATTTGAAAGACGTACCCCTAGACAAATACGATCTACAGCTATTCACTGATGGGAAGAAAGCCTCCGGCTATGCAGTGGTTTCAGCAGAAGAAATTATCGAAGCAAATCCCTTACCAGGCCACACATCTGCACAATTGGCCGAAATAACAGCCCTAACCAGAGCTCTGGAAATCTCTGAAGGAAAAAGGGTGAATATCTACACTGATTCCAAGTACGCTTTCATGACAGTCCATGCACACTCTACAAATCAAGTATGCGGCTGAAATCGCAGCCCTTCTAGACGCTGTATGGAAACCAAGTGCTATCAGTATTATGCATTGTCGTGGCCACCAGAAAGGTCATGATGAAATCCCAAAAGGCAACAGGCGTGCTGACCAGGTCGCAAAGGCTGCTGCAACACCATTGCTAACAACTGATCAAGCCAAAGTCCTGCTCTGCAAGCAAGAGGACCAACCTGCCATGCCAAACTACGAATTCTATATGAATTGGAGAAAATTTGAATCTGGAGGCGAATTTATTGAAATTGTTTTGCACAAATGGCACAATGACTATGAACTATTAGAACTCAATTATGATTATATCCAATGGTTTTTCCCAATCTGGTCCCAAGGCCGAAATTTCTACTCCACTCCTCTGAACCCTCAAGAGACACGTTTTATGATTAACACCTCAGAAGTTCAGCAAAGACTCCGCAGAGTATACAAAATGATGCTGAAATTCTTCGGCGTATAATTAATGGGGGAGTATGGAGAAGATACAAAAGAAAGAAACCGAAGTTGAACGAGCAGAAAATTCGAGAGAATGAATCGCAAAGACTTTGATGTCCAAACTGTGCCAAGAGATGCCATTAGGCTGGTTGGATGTGCTGCCTATAGTCTTATTACACATTAGGTGCAGGCCAACCCCCCAATTGAAGCTAAGTCCGTACGAACTTATGTTTGGACGGCCTACCTGTGACGTTGGGAGCTTCCAGCCCTACCTGTGTGCTTGAGGGCAGCATGTCTGATGCTGCTCGCTGACCAATGCCCGGTTTAAATGGAGACAGGCAGGGAGGTGGTTGCATGAGACGCGGCTTGAGTGGGGGGCGTGGCCTGGTGAAGGTCTTTAAAAACCCTCAGTGTATTCTCAGCAGTTGCCAGATCGTGGTTATCCATACCTGAGCTCCTTGTACCTGACTGCTATATTGAATTAAAACGTTATTGACCTCTGCTTGTTTCTGACTATTCTGCCTTCTGTTGCCCTAGACCATTTTCTTGTACTACGCCACTGCTCTGATATCGACCCGGCTATTCCATTTGACCATTCTGAACTCTGTATTCCTGATTCTGGCTCGGCTGACTACTCCCCGTGTTGTTAACCCTTTCTGTCTAGCTAGTTTACCTGGCCAATTCTAAGGACCAGACAGTTAGAGATCTTTCACGGCTACTCTGTTGGTAGCTTCTGCGCTCTGTGGAGTGTTAAGTACTGCGTGGTGGGATCTGGGAACCGTGACATTACGATCTGGCCACTATGGATCCCGCAGACTTAACACAGCACTTGGCTAACTTTGTATCCAGACAGGATGAGCAGGATCATAGGATGGATCAGTTTGCTATTGCCTTACAAACTATCCTGACTCGTACGGCTCACCTGGAACCAGCTGGGGTTGCACCCCCGCTTGATATACCTGTGTCCCCTGTCGTTCAGACATCCCAGGTACACATGACCGCTCCTATGAGGTTTGACGGTACTCCCTCAGAGTGCCGGGGATTTTTGGTCCATGTGGATATTCATTTTAAATTAAATCCACAGATGTTTTTCTCTGACATTGCCAAAGTAGGGTTCATTATTAATCATCTGTCTGGCAGAGCATTGACATGGGCGACTTCGTTATGGGAGGCAGAGAAGCCTATCATATGGGATTATAAAGAATTCATAGCCGAGTTACAACGTACATTTAATCCTACCAGAAAGGCCACGGTAGCTGGCAAATCCTTGTTCCGCATACGTCAAGGGAACAGGACTGTTTCTGATTATGCCATAGAATTTAAAACCTTGATCTCTGATGTGAACTGGACAAATGAGACACTGGTTCTGGCTTTTATGGAGGGGTTATCAGAGTCATTGATGCATGAATTGGCTCCACGTAAACTACCTGAGGTATTGTGTGAACTCATTGATTATTGTATAGATCTGGATAATCAGATAAGGGACAGAAGGACTCCAAGAGAGAAGCCCTAGAGACCGTTACCTAGGTTGGCCCCTGTCTTTCAGGCACCACCAAGAGAGTTATCTCCTCCCTCTGAGCCTATGCAACTAGGCCATACTAGGCTTACAGAGGAAGAGAGAACAAGGCGTTTTCGTGAGGGATTGTGCCTGTATTGTGGTTTGGGGGGACATGTACGATTTCAATGTCCTACTCGTCCTAAGATGCATGATAAGCCGGAAAACTACCGCACCTAAGGCAGCTGAGGAGACAGGCCTTGGGTGTGATGTGCATGTCTCCTGTCAAAGACACTAAACTTATGTTACCAGTATCCTTGACTTGGGAGACCAAGACCACACATACTACCGCTTTTTTGGATTCTGGGGCTGCTGGCAACTTTATTGATGTTAACTACGCTTCTTCCATTTCTCTACCTCTGGTTGTAAGAGAGACACCCTTAGCCGTCGAAGCCATAGACGGCAGACCGTTATCCTACCCTAGGATTACTCACGATACGGTTACAGTGGTTCTTACCACTGGTCTCTTGCATAAAGAAGAAATCATATTTCAAGTTATCCATTCACCTTCCAATCCTGTTGTACTTCCCTTGGTTGGTGGAACATAATCCTGTTATTGATTGGGCTAAGGGAGAGATACTGTCTTGGAGTCCTGCTTGTTTTGGGACTTGTTTAATACCCATTCAGCATGTCGGTGCCCTGAACACACCCACAGCTCCTCCATTGTCTACAGAGGTTCCTGACCAATATGCCGACCTCAGGGCTGTATTTGATAAAAGAGAGGCAGAGAAACTGCCTCCACATAGACCATATGATTGTGCCATAGATATTCATCCTGGTACCATGCCTCCTCGAGGCAAAGTATATCCTCTTTCCATAAAGGAGAACCAAATTATGGAAGAGTACATAAAGGAGAATTTGGAGAGAGGTTTTATCCGACGTTCCTCTTCTCCAGCAGGGGCTGGGTTCTTTTTTGTGTCTAAAAAAGAGGGAGATTTACGCCCATGTATCGATTATAGGGGGCTTAACAAGATCACCATTAAGAACGTGTACCCTATCCCTCTCATATCAGAACTGTTCGACAGGTTAAGGGGGTCAGCAGTATACACAAAACTTGATTTAAGAGGAGCTTACAACCTGATACGTATAAAAGAGGGGCATGAGTGGAGAACAGCATTTAACACCAGGAGTGGGCATTATGAATACTTGGTCATGCCTTTCGGTCTTTGTAATGCTCCAGCGGTATTCCAGGATTTTATTAATGATGTGCTCAGAGATTTCTTACAAACCTTTGTTATAGTATACCTAGACGATATATTGATTTACCCTCCCGATCTGAAAACCCACCATGCACATGTCAGACAGGTATTAGCAAAATTACTGGACAATGGTCTTTATTGCAAACTAGAGAAGTGTTTATTCGACATTACTACTGTGAAATTCCTTGGGTATATTATCACGCCAGAAGGTTTTGAGATGGATCCTTCTAAACTCACGGCCATCTCAGAATGGCCTCTCCCTCAAGGTCTCAAGGCCATACAGAGGTTTCTGGGGTTTTCCAACTATTATAGGAGATTTATCAAGAATTATTCCGCTGTAACCTCCCCTATCATTAATATGACACGTAAAGGTCTGAAGAACCAGATCTGGTCTTCTCAATCCAAACAAGCATTCGAAGCCCTCAAACAAGCTTTCACTTCTGCTCCCGTGTTACGGCATCCTGATCCCAGGATTCCGTTTGTTCTTGAGGTTGATGCTTCCGAGATAGGCATTGGGGCTGTCCTGTCTCAAAGAGAGTCTCCAGGAAAACCTCTACATCCTTGTGGGTTCTTTTCAAGAAAATTATCACCAGCAGAACGCAATTATGATATCGGTAACAGAGAATTGCTTGCTATTGTGTCTGCCCTATCAGAGTGGAGACATTTGTTGGAAGGTACTCTTGACCCTTTATTGATAATTACTGATCATAAGAACCTTACGTACATCGGGGATGCTAAACGTTTGAACGCGAGACAGGCCAGGTGGTCATTGCTACTGTCTCGGTTTAATTTTGCATTGACTTACAGACCAGGTGACCGCAATGTAAAGGCTGATGCCTTATCTCGGCTTCCACAGTCTTGTCTGTCTCCTGGCCTTTCCTGGAACGCCTCCAGGCAGTTCAAGTAGGGGCTCCACCTGACAAGCCTCCAGATATGTTGTTTGTACCTGAAAAGGAAAGACAAGAATTACTCATAATGTTTCATGATTTTAAACCAGCAGGTCATCCTGGTATTACTAAGACTCCAACCAGTATCTCCAGACAGTTCTGGTGGCCCACCATGCGACAGGACGTACGTCTGTTTGTTTTGGCTTGTCAAGTCTGTGCCAGAAGCAAAACCAGTAAATCCTTGCCTGTCGGTCTATTGCAGCCTTTACCCATGCCTAAGAGGCCTTGGTCTCATCTATCTATGGATTTTATTGTGGACTTGCCGAAGTCCAAGGGTCATACTGTGGTTCTGACAGTTGTAGACCGCTTCTCCAAAATGGCTCATTTTGTCCCTCTACCTAAGCTTCCTACAGCCAAAGAACTGGCGGTTGTATTTGCTAGAGAGATTGTACGAATACATGGGGTTCCGTCTGAAATAGTCTCTGACAGAGGAGCCCAGTTCGTCTCTCGTTTCTGGAGGGTTTTCTGTGCAGAGATGGGGGTGCGATTGGCCTTCTTTTCAGCATATCATCCACAAACCAATGGGGCAGCAGAGAGGGCAAATCAGGGTCTCGAGCAGTACATACGTTGCTTTACCACACAACAACAAGACAATTGGTCGGAGTTGTTGCCCTGGGCTGAGTATGCACGTAATAACGCCGTTAACGAGACCACTGGCCACTCTCCTTTTTCTGCCATCTATGGTTTTTTCCCTCCGGCTCTACCGCTTCAGTTTACTGAACAGGTCATCCCGGCTCCCGATGACCATCTCACTCAACTACAAGAGATTTGGAGACAGATTCGAGAAAATATGGAGCGCAAATGTTGCTGTCCAGAAACGCAAGGCTGACAGGCATAATAAGTTACAAGCTCCCTCCTATAACGTGGGGGATAGAGTTTGGTTGTCCACTAGGAACGTGAAGTTGCGGGTGCCTTCTATGAAAATGGCACCTCGGTTTATAGGTCCATATAGGATCATTCGCCGCGTTAATCCTGTGGCTTATGCTCTTGCCCTTCCTAAACATCTTCGCATGCACAACGTCTTCCACACCTCCCTACTGAAGCCATTGTTGTGTAACAGGTACACGCGGGTCGTTCCTCCTCCTCCACCTATTCAGGTTGATGGTGAATCTGAGTATGAGGTTAGGAGGGTTTTGGATTCTAGGCTGTGCAGGGGCGCTCTGCAGTATTTGGTCGATTGGGTGGGTTATGGTCCAGAAGACCGGTCCTGGATTCCAGCTTCCAACATGTCTGCCTCTAGGTTGGTCAGGGCGTTCCATGCCTCACACCCCGATCGCCATGGTGGTCGTCCTGCCGCTCGTCCTGTTGGTCGTCCGGTGGCCTCCCGTGGAGAGGGGGGTACTGTGACGTTGGGAGCTTCCAGCCCTACCTGTGTGCTTGAGGGCAGCATGTCTGATGCTGCTCGCTGACCAATGCCCGGTTTAAATGGAGACAGGCAGGTAGGTGGTTGCATGAGGCGCGGCTTGAGTGGGGGGCGTGGCCTGGTGAAGGTCTTTAAAAACCCTCAGTGTATTCTCAGCAGTTGCCAGATCGTGGTTATCCATACCTGAGCTCCTTGTACCTGACTGCTATATTGAATTAACCCATTATTGACCTCTGCTTGTTTCTGACTATTCTGCCTTCTGTTGCCCTAGACCATTTTCTTGTACTACGCCACTGCTCTGATATCGACCCGGCTATTCCATTTGAACATTCTGAACTCTGTATTCCTGATTCTGGCTCGGCTGACTACTCCCCGTGTTGTTAACCCTTTCTGTCTAGCTAGTTTACCTGGCCAATTCTAAGGACCAGACAGTTAGAGATCTTTCATGGCTACTCTGTTGGTAGCTTCTGGGCTCTGTGGAGTGTGGGGTGTTAAGTACTGCGTGGTGGGATCTGGGAACCGTGACACTACCCCTCTGATTAATGGACTAAGGGGGGACATTCGGGCATTGGGGAAAACTAAACTAAATGATCAGGTTGTACTGTTTGGTAAATCAATGCAGAAATTGCCGGAAATGTTTTTTTTTGTTTTTGAAATTCCGGTGGGGAGAGATTGGGTTTATGTGACTGTGAAAAGAATTGCCCAAGGGATTTTGATATTTGGGGCAATTGTGGTACTGATTTTATATCCCGCAAATTTGATTTATGGACTATTACGTGGAGTATGCCCCAAGTGCACAAGCACCACCAAAAATTGGAATGGTACACACCCGGTGATGGAGAACCGTACCATGTGGAGACAAAAACGAGAGGCGCTATCTGGAACCCAGCTAAAAGGACATTTACTTGTGCAATTTAAATATGACTATGCTAAAAAGTCTGGGCAAACCACGTGTTGGGTGTGTAGTAGACTGCACCCAGAGACAATTCATATACTATTCGCATCTGTCCCAATGAATTTGAGTATGTTTGTATCAGAAAATGTTACAGTACAGGCAGTTGATAGGTCAAGGGAGAAACCAGAAGTATTCAGTCCTGGGTACCCCAGAACAGGACCAGTGTACCAACCAGAGTGGTGTTTTCAATTAGGCCCAGATAAGGAGATAAATAACGGGGGTGGGTTATGTTATTCAAGTGAGTTCAACTGGACATCATATATTTATATATTTAATACAAAGGAGCAGTCAAATTTTCTATACATACGATGTAGAAAGCGCACAAGCGAGCAAGAGGAGGTGATTGCGAATGTGACCAATGGAAGGCAGGATGTAGTGGATATGATGAAACGACTGAGACAGCTTACGATAACGATATTAAAGGGAACACTACATTTGTCACCATTTATAGTGAAAGGAGAGTACCAGGTGTGCTGTGAAAGAGTGTGTTACATATGGGTACCACCTGCAGTAACGGGAATGTTATTTGGCTAAATTGATCCCAATCCAGAGGGTGAGGGGAGAAGACACTAATTCAGACACAACACTTCACCCTAGGTATCCACTGGTGTTTGAAAGACAGAAGAGAGAGCTATTCAAGAAAGCGGATCGAATATGGGCATGGCTTCCAGTATGGACTGGATGAGGAAGAGAGTTGATGGCAAGAATGAACAGTTATGCCAGTTTGATGGATGAGATTTTGAATAAGACTAGTTGGGATATTCAGGTGCTGAATCTGGAAGTACGGGAGATACGAAAGGTACAAATGATATATGATATGGTACTGGAACAGATTAGTGCAGCCCTGAATGGATTGTGTGAGATGACAATGTATTATGAATGTTGCCACTATGCAAGAAAGCACTGACACCCACACAGACACAAAAGATACCACTGATTATCCCACAAGGTATGTTCCCAACAAAAATAGGCCCCCCCAAAGTATGAGGAACTCGAGAATAAAACTAGTGAGGTGTAATGGCTACAAGTCTCAGGAGAAGAGCCTGAGGCTTGAGCCAAGGGGGAATGAAGTGGAAATAGGCTGGAAGATGGCCGCCATTGTACACAGGCGACCATCTGGTTCAGAATATTGGTTCACTTGTATATAACTAGGCAGGTTTGTAGCTGAAACTAGAATGAGGTATACGTAGAAATTTAGGAATGTGATTAGATTAGCAGAAAAAGCAATTAAAGCCTTATGAAAGATCTCTGCTGTTCCTGGCACGGAGGAGAAAAGCGAAGTAGATACTCCAAGGTCGTTGGGGCCCACAGAAAGACAAAGGAGTATAGAAATCAGGCCAGGTGCCATCTGTAACAAGTGATTGTAGACTCAAGGGAGGAGGGCGCAGCCCGGAACAGTAAGAGCAATTAATTATGATTTACTGAAACTAACACAAAGTTTGCCAATTTACAGCCAATTAATGGAATGTCTTTGTATTAGCCAAAGGGAGGTATTAACCCACGTGGGGTGGGAGAGTGTCATCGGGAGGTGGGCTAATTGGGATGTACCTAATTATGTATTTGGGGTATAAGATTGGATGTCACGAGGGACTCGGGGCTCAGTCTTTGCGATTCAATCCTGTCTGAGCATTCTGTGACGTCACAATAAAAGTTTGCCTTTCCTGAAGAGACTCCTTGCAATCCTTCCTCGTGTCCGGTCTGGCCTCGTCCCGAGTGAACCAAGTGGATTCCGGTTACAGAACCTTTCGGCCCATCTAGTCTGCCCAATTACATGGATACTTTACCTGGATTTATCTTTTGTTTAGGATAGCCTTATGCCTATCCCATGCTTGCTTAAATTCTTGCAACTGTACATGTCATTCCAACAAAACTCCATATAAATCCCACTTACCCAAACCAAAATATACCTCTGAGATATGAACTGAAGTAAGACAGGTATCTTTGGAGCCTGCAATAAGTTTCAATGAATAAAAAAACATTACTAGCAGCAGATACAACACAAATCTTTACAAAGCTGCAATTTAACTCATTGAAAACCCTCTAAAACAGCCAATCTACAATAAGTATGATTGCAGCCTACACATTTGAAGCACTGCTAATCTGGATATATTACTACACTGTGCAAAAATACAAAACAAAAAACTATTTGCTAGCAGCAGATTCAACACTACACAGGCAGCAGGGAGACAAGTTAGAAGTGAGAAAACAGGCAGCCATCTTGAGCAAGCAGTGGCAATTAAACCACAGCAAATCTATTTCACATAGAATAACATAAATATATGCGATATATATTTTATATGCAGGAAATGATCACAAATTAAACAAAGGTGGTCCATTTATTAAAGAACTATTTCATAGTAAATCAAACCAACAAGCAAACAGATATATTTCATTATAGTCCAAGACATGAAAAAAGTAGTTGGATCAGCAAAACAAACAATAAAACGAGTTAA
The DNA here is from genome assembly GCA_009667805.1 of Leptobrachium leishanense. Taxonomy (NCBI): domain Eukaryota; kingdom Metazoa; phylum Chordata; class Amphibia; order Anura; family Megophryidae; genus Leptobrachium; species Leptobrachium leishanense. The sequence continues at coordinate 79,102 of RXON01002821.1, read as the reverse complement.
ATGAATGGCACCAATATAAATACCTATTGATCATTAAATAATTCACAGCATCATCCTGTTCCCTGACTTAACCAGAGTAATGAGAGAGCTCTGTCCTGTATGCCAGTCAGGTCAAAATGAGCTCAAGGAGGAGGAGGAGTCATGATTATGTGACTGATGAGCATTTTCAGTATAAATATATGTGAATTTTCAGTCCATCTGTTTTCAGTATATGATATATGCAAAATTTCAGTATATGACATATGTGTTTCACTATATGATACACGCGTTTCAGTATATGATATATGAACATTTTCACTATATGATACACGCATTTCAGTATATGATATATGCGTTTCAGTATATGCTATATAAGTTTCACTATATGATATATGCAGAAAACGGCCCTGTTTTCAGTATATGACATATGCAAAATTTTAGTATATAACATGTATTTCAGTATATGACATATGTGTTCCACTATATGATATATGCGTTTCAGTATATGATATATGCAAAATTTCAGTATATGACATATGTGTTTCAATATATGACATATGTGTTTCACTATATGATATATGCGTTTCAGTATATGATATATAAGTTTCACTAGCTGATATATGCAGAAAAAAATCAAAATAATGTCCCTAACGGACCCTCATAAAAAGATCCTAAAAAAAAAAAAAATAATCAATAAATAAAAGGGACTTTTTACTGCAGATTAAAAGAATAAACGGGAATGTTATTAACATTGAAGCCTATGGGATTCGCCTGAATAAACTTGCCGAATGAAAACACCGAACAGCAGGGCAGTTCGGCAACTTTCACTGCTGTTCGTGTTTTCTGAATAGATTAACCATTGCTTCTCTATGGGGATTTCACTGCCTTCGAACAGGCACCGTATTTGCTGGCAGTTTGCCAAAATTCGGCAAACTGCTTGCTCTCTGAATAGCCGAATGGCCCTGAAATGTCAACGTATGGGGAAATACCCAGTTCGGTGACATTTCGGGGCCAGATCGTCTCTCTCTGAATAACCCCTTATGTATTCATCATTATCTTATTTCATACCCAACATGAGAATTTATTGTATGTATGGTGCTTTTGGTAAGGTGCACCTCTGTGGATTCAATAGTTCAAGTATAGCAGATCAAACAGCAAAGCGCTTCTATATGCTTCTGTTCTTGTGCCCTTTAGCTTTTCGGTGTAGCAAAGTGTTATGTTATTTCACTTATGGCATTGGCCACCATTTCTGAACCATTTGAAGAGGTAAAATATTTTCAGAGCCTCGTATCAATTATCATATGAAATCATTTGAACTTCCTGTATGATATTACACATTAACAACATTTTACCTGGTGTCCCCTATCCACTCCTTGCTCTAATGGACATTATGAACCGTGCTCTTTTGTATTATATTAAATTGAAACCTCAATTATCTAGATTGTATTGTTACTGAGCTATTGATCAGATGATATAGATCACAGAGATAAATTGCATTATCGTCAAGCTCGTATGAGAAGAAATCTATTTTAAATTTGGAAAAAGGAAGTTGTTTCTATTATCGTAAATGGAAATTAAAAAGCACTTTATGTAAAGAACTTAACCCTTTGTTGCGTGCCCCATAACTACCCAGATCAATAAAGTTTAAGCGACATCTCTGGCGTAGAATGATTTAGGTTCCTGTCAATGACGCTTTCCATTTCTTGTCTTTTCAGAGGTTTTTGATCCTTCTTTAATTTTCCTTAGTTTCCATTTTGGGTGAAACAAGCTGAAATGAAGCACAAAGCCTATGATGTACAGGCTGTGATGCAGCACTATGATTCACTGGGAATGCAGCTGAGATAAGGCCTGCAGGTCTTACGTATTTCTCAAGGACAGTGGGAAAACAATATCTTATGTTTGTGCTGTCTTCTTGTTTGGTAAGCCTCGTAGATAGAGTGTGATGGAAAATGACATCATGCACTATGCATTCTATATGTAAAGTGAAGTCAGCCCTAGTAGTGAAAGACTGAAGAGTGTATGTCTACCCTACTCCCTAAGGCAAAGCTCTCAAATTCTGTTCCCCCAGATGCTGATCACCTATAACTCCGTGAATGTAATAGATGGCCAAGGGGGGGGGGGGGGTTGGCAGAACTGCCCTAGGGCAATAAGCACATTGAATTATGTGATCCGTAACAAGGACAAACACCATGTATAAGATACCAATATTGCCTTATTTGTTTGTACAGTGATATAATGTGATCTGTGTATCACAATGTAGCAACAATGTAGTACTACTTAGTTGAGGTGCCCCTTTAACACAACCTTTATACTACCTCAATAAGTAAATATCCCTGGCATGTATCTCCACTTACACTCCTGACAGAGCATGAACAGTAAACCATGACGTGGAACATGGATGGTTGGGGTTGACTCACCTCTCCATGAAATTAGACTTTCACAAAAACGATGGGCCACACCAAAGTAACCATAAGCATTACTAAGGCCTAGTACCAAAACGTCGCAATTTTAGTCCCTCTTGGGAAATAAAGATATTTTTTCTATGGTTACTTTGGTGTGGCCCATTGTTTTTGTGAAAGTCTGCTATGGGATGGTGGACCCCTTGGTGGAGCACCTAGAGGATTACCATACGAGAGGTTTGCGCCCTCTGTGGTAGAATAGCCACATTTTTCTGCCTCTCCATGAAATTATGCAGCAGGTTGGGATGATTGTGCAAAGGTTCTTCCAGTTCTTTTTTAGTCTGGAGTATATGGATCATGGGCTAACTGTACTATGCCGTTAACTTTATTTTGGATGGGATCACCTTTCTGTCTGCAATTTGCAAATTATGGGGATTATTGAATGACACGTATTCTAGCGCAGGGATCTCCAAACTCTGGCCTCTGATATTTTGCTGAATTATAATGGGAAAAGGACTTTAGTGACATAAAGAGGGGCCTTTTTGGAAAATGCTGGAGGTTCTGTACAGAGGGTGATATAGGTTTAAAGATAGTTATATGAGGAAAAAGTGAGTGATGACTAAAATATATTAGAAAGTATAAACAAAGGCAACGGGACAAGCGATATAGCATTGCTGATATATGGGATACGTAATGCTTGGAGATGGATTGAGAATGACATGTGAGTATGTGGGTTTATAGTGAAACCGGAAGCTATTCCCTTAGACGGGATTTGGTTCCTATACCCATTAGCAGTCTCAGTATTGTTCCTCTTTATTATTACATAATTGTAAGTGAAGTAGACAGAGCAGGTCATAGGGTCACTTACCCTGCAATATAACCGTGAATGATTAAAGATATATTATAGAACCTCTCTGTTTCTTGTCTGTGCTGTAAGATTTAAATTTAATTTGGAGCCAAGATTTACATCCTATCGCTAGTATTTCCTTTAGCCTTCAAAACCCCCATGAGAATCATAAGTCTAGGTTTGTACATTAGGTCTTTGTTTAAAAATGTATATAGGCTATAGCATTGAATGCTAAGAGGTTTTCAGGTAATGTACTATAATAAATAAAAAATATACTTAGATATAATCTTTTCTTAGACATTTTAAAGGGATACTCTTAACAAAATCTATGTTTGGGTTTCTTTTCCAATCTGGTAATAATAATATAAGCAAGGTCCCCGTTTTGTTTTTAATATAAGAACTGGGAAGAAAGAGTCTAAGGCTAGGGTCAAACGAAAGTATTTTTACACGCGAACGTAAAAAAGTGCGTCCGAACGCATTGACGTGTTTTTTCACGGAATAGGCGAAAACGGTCATACGATGCGCATTTTCGTGCGTGATGTTTTACGGATCCAAACCAGGAAACTTTTTGCGTCTGGACGTTATGTTGGCCGGACACGAGCAGGGTCTGACGTCTCCAAATCACACACACACACACACACACCGCTAGCGGGCGCAGTACTAGCCGTTCAGCATTCTCGAAAAAATGCGTTCATTTTCCACTTGCGTTGCGCAGCCGGACTTTCGTGCGACCGTACTTCGTATATTGGCTGTCATTGCCCGTCATTTGCTGCTAGTGCGGCCGTGATTAAGTGCGCCAGAACGCACGTTAAAAATGCGCTGGTCTGACCCCAGCCTTAAACTTACATTTATTCCGCTGCCACCCTGCGTTCTTGAATTTTGTTGATCATTAATTCATCAAATGCATTTCATAGACAAACACTCCGGAATGCTGATATTTTTATCAATAGGAAATATTACACTCAAACTCCCACCCCACCCCACAAGTAGACACATGGAAATCAATCGAACTGACAGTCTGCTCCATTCCTGTACTTATATTTATTTATTTATTTATAAAGGATTTTACCAGGAAGGATACATTGAGATTTCTCTCATTTTCAAGTATGTCCTGGGTTCAAGAACATTGAAATGTTACAGTCGTTGCAGAAATACAAAGTAATACAATGCAAGATATTAAAAAACAACACGAATATACATATTAACAGAAAATAAATATTTAAGAAATAGTCATTATGTTACATGTTTACAGGTGCATTTCGTATTGAGGTATGTAATAATAGGGAGCTCTTGAGTGACTTTAGACTGGACGAAGATTTGATGGCGTCTGGGAGGTTATTCCATAACTGCGGTGCTCTGTAGGAAAATGAGGATCGAGCCACTTTCTTTTTGTATTGTGGTATTGCAAGTAAGGTGCTGGTCCTGGATCAGAGGTTATAGGATGAGTGAACTGCTAGGGGAAGCAGCTTATTCAGGTAGGGTGGTAGCTTCCCAGAAAAGCTCTTAAACACCAGGTTGGAAAGGTGAAGGGTGCGTCTAGACTCCAGCGACGGCCAGTTTAACTCTTTTAACATGTCACAATGGTGGGTCATGTAGTTACATTGTAGCGCAAAGCGGCAGAATGAGTCATACAATGTGGTAAGTTTATGAAGGTTTGTTTGCGGGGCGGCTGCATACACTACATCGCCGTAATCAATAGCCGACATCAGCATTTGTTGTACAATCTGCTTTCTCAGGCAGGATTTGTTTCTGTACAGGGCGCCTAGTTTGGAGTAAAGTTTAAATGAGAGTTTTTCGATGTGGGGGCCAGAGGATAGATTAGGGTCTAACCACATACCTAGATATTTGAGAGAAGTGACTGTGGTCAGTGTGTCATTTGATTTTGTCCCCACACATATATGGGGATTTTGCAATTTGTGTAGTTTAGGTGCTGTTCCAAAGAGCATCGTTACAGTTTTGTCAGTATTTTAAAAAAGTTTGTTGTATTTGATCCACCTTTCTACCTCTGTGAATTGTTCTTGCAGCACTGCCTCCAGCTGCAGGAGATTTGGTTTGCTGGATAATGCTTTAAGGAGTTTGTTTGTTCCTGTCTCTTTGCATACCTTGTCTTGTCTTGTAACTGCACCTTTTTAGCCCTGCACTACTAAGAACAACTTAACTTGATCTTCAAAAGCTCGGGGCCTGAGATCAAGTTCTTGAACCCAGGACATACTTGAAAACGAGAGAAATCTCAATGTATCCTTCCTGGCAAAATACTTTGCAAATAAATAAATAAATAAATTAATCTGGTCTTATTTTGGAGCAATGCAACGGATTCTATTTTAGTGCAAACACACTCATTTGCAAATGGGCTGCAGATTGTTTACCTAAATTTTCAGAACCTCAGACATACAATCTAAAGTGCTGGAGCTGTTTGAACAGCTGGGACTCTATCAGGGTTATTCAGAGAGCGTGAAAGGCAGGAGAATGATTGGAGAATGAAAAATTCTAGGTCAAAATAGCCGATTTGGAAAGTGAGATGAAAGGGAGAATTTTTCTGGTTTGGCTACTTTGGCCTAGAATTTTTCATTCTCCAGTCATTCTCCAGTCATTCTCCTGCTTTTCACGCTCTCTGAATAACCCTGTATGAAACACAGAGCCTCCACTGACTGTCAATGGATCCCCACCTGAAGTAGCACTATTTGGTCAGCAGATGTCTGCCTGTCATACTGTATAGTGCTTAAAGTATGGGAATTTTCTGGAGAGATTCAACATCATATTTATATCGTATGGCTACTAAAATGCATTTCCATAAAACCACTTGTTCCTGATTTTATGGAAAAACAGTAGTGAAGAGGTGAACAAAATTGTATCACTATTAGGAAATGTCAAATTGGAAGTGTACCCTTCAATAGCATGTTCAAAGGAGCATGTTTCTCTCCAGATTGTATAGCGCACATCACGCATGTCTGTGGTGATCCAGCAAGCAAAGGTCAGCCATCTCCATAAGTCATGCTCTATGCAATATGCACACATCCACGATCAACAGCGTGGACTCTTCTACAGCACAGTCAAGCTGCAAAACTACTAAATGGTAAATGTATGCTAGAGACTAATGCCAGTTTTTATAGCAGTCCATTCATTACATGCCATTACGCAATCGCATTAACATTGACAGTTACTGCAAACAAGCATTTCAAGTGATGGATACAGGATATGTAGCCGATATCCTCATGTGTAGGGACGCACCGATACCGCTACTTGTATTGGTATTGGTGCCAATACCGAGCATTTACATGAGTACTTGTGGCTGGAATGCAGCCAGCCGGGGAGCTTGATGGAATGCTGTTAGTGCATTCTGCCAGCCGCCCTAGTGTCTGTGTCTGAGGTCTAGGATGTATATATATATGTATGTATATATATGTGTGTGTGTATACATGTGGCTGAGGCCTGGTGTGGGTATACATGTGGCTGAGGCCTGGTGTGGGTATACATGTATCTGAGGACTGGTGTGGGTATATATGTATGTGAGGTCTGGGTTGTGTGTGTGTGTATATCAGAGGTCTGGTGCCTTCATGTGTGGTGAGGGTGTGTGTAAGCCTGTGCAGTGGTAAATGGGGTATCTGGCCATACATTGCAATATTAACACAAATTAGACAGACTTTCAGCAACATCATAAAAAAAATGTTGTCATATGAAAAAAAAAAGTGTCATCTGCGTATAAACATTGTAGAAATTCCCTGCGTTCACATTGCTTTTTATGGCATAACCACATTTCACTTACTGGGGCTTATTCTCGAATGTCCCTGTAAGGGGCCTGGTTTGGCAGGACAGGAGGTCAACATTGCAACTGACACATTTAATACAGGATTGTCGGTCAGCATGTCATATTAATTGTTGCACTTACCATAAAATTGCCATGGAGGTAATGTTCTTGATCCATTCTGTTCAGGGGAGGAGGGTCAAGTGCTTCTGGGGATGCTAGCATACCACCCCCAGCTACAGATCTAGTGATCCATGTATCTGTTTAGCAGCCTTCCCTGGGTAAATACTACAACATATTTAGAAATGCTTCACCATAGTTTGAAACAGGGTCTCTGTAGTGTAACTACAGGGGGGGGGGGGGATTTCCAAATTTTGCTATTACTGTATGACATAGGTAATAAAATGTCTTGGTTTGACAAAGATGCTCACTCACAAACCTTGTGTAAATACCTTAAACGAATCTCTTATAGGTGACAATTCACTTAAAATGAATTCTTCTTATAAAGACAAATAATAACTAACAGTGAACTTTCAGAAATATTCTTAATTTCTGATGATGACGAGTCGAACACATTGTCTACTAATATTAGAGATTTGCCTCAACCAAACACCTGAAATTAGCTACAAAATGGTTTATTATTTGAAGAGCCCTAATTTGAAATCCCAAGCACAGATGTTACTTAATTTTGTCAGAAACTGCAAACTGTTGATTAACCACTAGAGGGAGAACTTGTACCATCTTATTTTAGATCCTGCATAGTATTATTTTCATGCACATTTGGTCTACATTGTGCTTCTTTGAACTCATTTAAACAAACCAAAGCATTATGGCACTCTCTTTGAACCTAGTGCAAGCCTAAAGTTTGTATTCTTCATATATGATCCCATTGCAGTAGCTTATTTAAAGCAAATGCATTGGAAAAGTACTCTTTATCAGACATAAGTTAGAAAGACTATTTCTAAAAAGTAACAAGTTATATATTGTAAGCTCCTATGAGCAGGGCCCTCTACACCTCGGGCTACAGGTGAAACTCGAAAAATTAGAATATCGTGCGAAAGTTCATTTATTACAGTAATGCAACTTAAAAGGTGAAACTAATATATGAGATAGTTCAAGCCATGATTTATCATAATTGTGAGGATTATGGCTTACAGCTAAAGAAAACCCCAAATCCACAATCTCAGAAAATTAGAATATTACATGCAATCATTAAAACAAGGATTGTACATAGAACAATATGGGACCTCTGAAAGGTATACGCATGCATATGTACTCAGTACTTGGTTTGGGCCCCTTTGCAGCAATTACTGCCTCAATGCGGTGTGGCGTGGAAGCTATCAGCCTGTGGCACTGCTGAGATGTTATGGAAGACCAGGATGCTTCAATAGCGGCCTTCAGCTCTTCTGCATTGTTCGTTCTCATGCCTTTCATCTTTCTCTTGGCAATGCCCCATAGATTCTCTATGGGGTTCAGGTCAGGCGAGTTTGCTGGCCAATCAAGCACAGTAATCCCACGGTCATAGAACCAGGTTTTGGTGCTTTTGGCAGTGTGGGCAGGTGCCAAGTCCTGCTGGAAAATGAAGTCAGCATCCCCATAAAGTTTGTCTGCGGAAGGAAGCATGAAGTGCTCCAAAATCTCCTGGTAGACGGCTGCGTTGACCCTGGACTTAATGAAGCACAGTGGACCAACACCAGCAGATGACATGGCTCCCCAAATCAACACAGACTGTGGAGACTTTACACTGGACTTCAAGCATCTTGCAGTGTGTGCCTCTCCATTCTTCCTCCATACTCTGGGTCCTTGGTTTCCAAATGAGATGCAAACGTTGCTCTCATCAGAAAAGAGGACTTTTGACCACTGAGCAACAGACCAGGTCTGGTTTTCTTTAGCCCAGGTAAGATGCTTCTAACGTTTGGTGTTCAGGAGCGGCTTGACAAGAGGAATATGACATTTGAAGCCCATGTCCAGGATCCGTCTGAATGGCCTTTTCCTGACAATCCTCTCCAGGCTGCGGTCATCCCTGCTGCTTGTGCACCTTTTTCTTCCACATAACGTTTTATTAATGTGCTTTGATACAGCACTTTGGGAACATCCAACTTCTTTTACAATTACCTTTTGAGGCTTTCCCTCCTTATGGAGGGTGTCAGTGATGGTTTTCTGCACAACTGTCAAGTCAGCAGTCTTTCCCATGATTGGGATTCCTACTGAACCAGACTGAGAGACCATTTAAAGGCTCAGGAACCCTTTGCAGGTGTTATGGCTGAATTAGCTGATTAGAGTGGGACACTTTGAGCCTAGAATATTGCACCTTTTCACAATATTATAATTTTCTAAGATTGTGGATTTAGGGTTTTCATCAGCTGTAAGCCATAATCATCACAATTATGACAAATCACAGCTTGAACTATCTCATATATTAGTTACACCTTTTAAGTTGCATTACTGAAATAAATGAACTTTGGCACGATATTCAAATTTTTCAAGTTTCACCTGTATATTACAATCCTAGCGTTAAAACGCGAGTGCAAGGGAGGAAAAACTGTGCCCTCAGTGTCCCCTCCCTGCGCCCGCGTTTTAACGCTGGATTACAATGCAGGCGCAAAAAATGCTGCATTGTTACCGCGCGTTAACCCCCGGGATGCTCACGGCAGCGCTGAGCGCAGCTGCGAGCATCACTCGATGGAGTCCATAGGACTCCATTGAGTTTCCCCCTGCCAGTCACATGACCAGCTGGATCGGTCGGCTTAGTGATACGCAGAGAGAGACTGGGGGGACTTTTTCCCCCAGTCTTTCCCTGCTCCCTCCGGCTGGAGGAGGCGGACAGAGCCGCGGTCCTCGCCACGGGACAGGAGGTGAGTATACGCTTCCATTTTTTTATTTTTAGGCTGATGTTAACGGATTCTGCAGAAGCGGAATCCGTTAACACCAAGTCCTGGCTGTGGTTAACTTTTTGCTAACCACTGCCGGACGTTAATCAGCGCTAGTAGATTGTAATACTAATGCTGATTAACACTTTGCGTCCCCATGTTAAGTATAGGGAGCACAAAGTACAGTAACCTCGCGCTGAAAAGCGCAAGGTACCAAATGCAAACGGGTTACTTAACTCGTATGCGTTTGGATTGTAATATGCGGTGGACAGCGCAGTTAACGTTAATGCTCTTGCAAGTGAGCGTTAACGTCAGGAATGTAATGTGGCCCCTCTTGTTTCCATCCTATATCCGTTTATCTGTATCTCGTTCCCTTTGGTTATTGTAAAGCGCTACAAAAACTGTTGGCGCTATATAAAAGGTGACAATAATAATAATATTAAGGTTGCGACAAGAATCCGCATTAGTGCCACTACTAGATGGTGGAAAATGGGGTGCAGGACCCAGGCTCCTGTTGCTTTAGGAGTAACTGTATGCACACTGACAGATAGACCTCTTGAACTGTCAACCCACCAGGCTACCAATGAAAACATTAAAATGGGGTGCTCTGTGCTCTTCCGCAATCTTTATTCCTGTTAATGTGCCATTTAATTTCCAGTAAGCATATGGACAGTAGAAGGTTGTAGGTATAGCATTTGCTGTTTTGAACCCCATCAGGAAGCCAATTGATCACACAGGATGGTTGGATCTGCTGGTTAAGCACATTGCAATGACATTTCCATTATTATAAGCATATTAGCGCCCTCATTATCAGCTTTCACAGTGTTGCCTCGATGCAAAATTACAAATTTGTATGGAAAAGGGAGGAACAAAAAATGATTCCCTTACTTTGCTATTTAAAGGGGCAGCTTTACAACTGTATGATTTTTAGAAACTGCTGCAGTTAAATACCAGCTGTGCAAGAAGCACAGGTTGTTATCACTCTCAGGATGTCTATTAAGTGCACAAAATGCAGGAGAGTATAAAAAATGAAAGAGAGGTCAGGAATTCTGAGGTACTACTGGGCCTTTCCTGTCGTATTAACTCATAAAGGTACAATTATATGATAGAATACAGTCATATCCCATATGATTACAGAAGACAAAGCAAGTAAAGTTTACAGTGTTATTTACAAATAATACAGTAATAATATTCCTGAACACGAAAGCTTTAGAATCAGGCGTCAGACAAGTTATACCGTACATTGGCAGGATTGCAAGAGTGGACTGGTATAGGTCAGGGCAGCGAGTGCACTGGAGAGAAAAGAATAAAAAGGATGTAATGAAGATAGATGAATTGGAGAACATTTGAAGTAGACATGAGATGAGGTCAGGAAACTGCTTGAACTATACATACGTTTATGGACCTATTTGTATGTCTGTAGCAATGGTAGTTATATTACATGCTATTCTCTATGTAGTTTCGATTTGCTAATTGATTTTATTTTAACATCTAAATTCTTGGTACAGCAAATCCCTCCTCTCTGGTTGGCTGTGTGGTCAATCAGCTTCACTGTTTTGGTGTATCAAGTTTGGATACATTGTGAAGCAATCACTCAAAACAAAAGGGTTTTTTGGAAAATATTCTTTAAAGAGACATTGAAGCAAAAACATTCTAGGTTGACATCAGTTTTCCTTCCCTTTTTATTTCACCTAGAGTGTGAAAGCTCTTCTTTAAGTCCAAATCGCAGTCTCCCATGGCACTCATCCATCAGCCGATGTCAGCTGCAGGAAACCGCTAGGACACATGTCCCAAGGGGAATGGCTCATGCATGACTAGTGTAATGATACCCGCTGGTTCCCACCTTCTGGTGCTCCGACCAGCATCATTCTGCTGTCCCCTCCAACTTTAACCGCCCTTCTCACGTCTATTCGATATGGGTTTTGACGGTCACGAATTAAGTTATATTCCTCACTGGCAATGTAAGCTCCCACCTTCTGTGATTTTGTGGTTCTGGAGCCCAATAGCGCATTTTCCCCAATTTGTCCATCATGTATCGTGACCTGGCTTGTCCTGACCTTGTCTGCTTTCTTGACCCAATTTTGCTTTATTGAAATCGCCATCTGATGGTTTAGTTGTGTCTTCAAACCCCCCAACCCACCGAAGGCTGTTCAGCGGAGGAAGACTTCTGCTTTGAAAGGCTGTCACATTGATCAGAGGCAGCTGGGAAAGACCATATTCTGGCCAGTTTAAGTGGTCATGGAGGTTACAGTGTCCCTTAAACATTGGTTGTAACACATCTATTTTACTATGAAGTTTACTTTCAAGATGAACTAGAGACCAGAGATAAAAGAACTGGAGTTACAATGACATAGTAAGCACACATGATGAATATAGTTAATAATAAAATACTCCATGACATAGAAAGTGAAAGATGTAATTTTGATGGAGAGCTTGACTTAAAAGCTTAAAGGCTTGATAGAATGAAAGAGATTCAGGAGAAATCCGCAAAAGATGAAACTGAAAGAAAAACCTACATTGTATTTCTTAGAAATATTTGTTACAGTGCCAGTTTTATTTGTAGAGTTACTAAAAAGCTGGACTGTTAATCTTAATATACAGCTACAATGCTTGAAGGATTGGTGACAGTCCACATGGGGAGGCAAAGTACAACAGTGTTCCAAGACATGGCTATAAATTAACCAGGGATTAAACCAGCATTGAGACTACTCTTTCAGTGGAAAACAGAGCATTGAGGAATTAACATGATTTATAAAAGGCGAAAAAGGCTCAAATCATTGATTCATGACAATAAATAGCAATAAATAGCAATATTGCTAAACAGTGTTGTGATTCTGTGATGTTATACAAATTTAAAATATGACATACTGACAGTGATGGGTAAAACCTGAAGTTTACTTGATTTAGTTTCTGGTCTGAAGTCTAAAGAATTTCAATGTATACTCATGGATATCTATTTTGATATTGAGTGACAGTGGAAAATGTATAACAACAAACTTCCATCGGGTACTTCCACAGGGCTGCCATTGGGGGAGTGACAGCCGACGATATGTTTAGGGGAACCCTGGCTGTCACCAAAGCCTGTTCAGCTTGTTTAAGTGACACAGTCCCCCCCATGCCACCCAGGACTGGCCCACCAAGATACCAAAAATTTCCCAGTGCACTGGTAAGAGCACTATGACTCAACACTGAGGGAGAATTTAGTATGGTCTGCAGAATGTAGAGGTGCAGAAAGAATTCTCTCTTTCCGTGAAAACACTCTTTATCACATACTGGATCCTGAGGGATTTAGTCCACTCCTTCTAAAATAAGGTTAAGCAGAAGAGGAAGCAAAGGGCTAAATTACATTCTTCACGCAAAAAGCCTCGCGCAAAGCGAAAATCTTTGTGCCAAGCATTAAAGTTTTGCACGTGCAAATCACCTTTGGAATTACAATCCTCGCTCGTTTTTTCATCCGCCGATCAATAGTGCGCGCAAACAGGGCACGCCCAAATGCAAGTGCAGTACCGTCTCTCACAAAAATCTTTGCGCTCAGTCTTTTTTCGAGATTCAGCCAATCAGAATTAAGAACCACACCTGTCTCACGTTAACAAATTGCGTCTGCCACTGTCAATCCGAACATATATGCTGCAGCAATAATACATGCACACACAACTTCATCCATTGTATTGGTTTGGTATGAGTTGAACGGGCAACTATGCTTTGGTGCATTCCTTTTTATGGGCTTGGATATTTGGGGTTAGCACCAGCTTTTAGGAGTTGCTAAAATTATGCGCGCAAAGGCTATGCGGTAATTGCCGCAAAATAGATTGTAATACCATACTCATACCAGTGCACAAACGCATTTGCGCTCACAATGTTAAGTATAGGACGCGCGAAGTACAGTAAGCTCACGCGGGGTTTGCGCAGGTTCACCCGCGGTAGACGATTGCACACGGTTGTTGCGCTATGTAATACGGGATTCTGTGCAAATGGTTTTACCCCATGCGTTAATGATTATTTGCGCACGTGCAAACGTTTGCGTGAAGATTGTAATTTAGCCCAAAATGTTTTGGGCACTATCAACTAAAACAGGGACACTAAAGGGAAAACGCTGTCAACTCTGGTGCTGAAAGGTCTTTAATATTCCTACATGTCTTCGGCAGCGTTTGGCTGCAGGGGTTTTTTTTTTTGTTCAACAGCGTTCGGCGGTCTTCCCATTGGTCGATCTGGGTCATCCATATTCGCTTCCAGTGGACGACCCAGATCATTCAAGATCATTCAAAAAAGTTGTCCGTAGAGCGGACGGCCAATCGGTCATTTGACTGCAGACCCAGTGGACCCAGTGGACTGCCAGCCTAATGCTATAATTGAATGAAAAATGCTAATTCTAAAATTTAGATTTGTTCATCAAAATAAAATAAGAAAACTAGACACTGCTGCTCGTTTTGAGCTAAATAACTTCTCTGGAGAGAAGAGGGACTTCACAAACATGGACCATTTTTCTGGGCCTTGCATGTTGAGAGATTCTGTCTGGGCTTAATAGATGTAGCTCACACCCACCACCTCACAACTCCAAGTGACAACTGCAAGATCAATCTTGGTAATCAATTGAGGACCATCTAAAACATAATCTTTCAGTTTTAACATCAGGATATTGTCTATGTACTTCTAAACAATCCTTTAAAGTCTAAAAGCTGAGATACAGCTACGCGCACCGTCTGCAGGCGGTGCAACGCACGAGACACGCTCAGTATGGACACTTTTTCCATCTCCCTCACTCAGCCGGCTGCACCATGCATTGCTGTGCTGCAGGAGTTGGAAAATTTTTACTTTGGCTGTGGGCGGAGCGACGCGATGAGAAGAGGGGCAGGATCTGCAGCACACAACGCATGTGATTTGTCCTGTAGCTCCCTCCCACCAGCAATGCTCCGTACTCATCGCTGTGCAGAATCTTTGTTCTCCTGTCGCCGCCCCGTCCCCCCCAGCAGCAACAGCATGGGGAGAGCCTCCCTGCAGCAGGACCTGGGGCCAGGTGCCACCGGGAGCCAAATTGGATCTATTCACATAAATGAAAGGTCTGGCAGTATACACAAAGGAAAGGTCTGACAGTATACACACATGAAAGGTCTGGCAGTATACACACGTAAATAGAAACATAGAAACATAGAAACATAGAAAAATGTTGGCAGATAAGAATCTTTCGGCCCATCTAGTCTGCCCAATTACATGGATACTTTACCTGGATTTATCTTTTGTTTAGGATAGCCTTATGCCTATCCCATGCCTGCTTAAATTCAATTACTGTTTTAGCCTCTACCACTTCAACTGGAAGACTGTTCCATGTATCCACCACCCTCTCAGTAAAATAATGCTTCCTGATGTTACTTTTAAACCTTTGCCCCTCTAATCGAAGACTATGTCCTCTTGTTTTGCTACTTTGTTTCCTTTTAAATATACTCCCTCCCTCTACCTTGTGGATTCCCTTTACGTATTTAAAGGTTTCTATCATATCTCCTCTGTCTCGTCTTTTTTCCAAGCTGTACATGTTAAGATCATTAAGCCTTTCCTGGTAACTTTTCTCCTTCAAGCCGTACACCATTTTAGTAGCCCTTCTCTGAACTCTCTCTAAGATGTCTATATCCTTCTGGAGATACGGTCTCCAGTACTGCACACAGTACTCCAAGTGAGGTCTCACCAGTGCTCTGTACAGTGGCATGAGCACTTCCCTTTTCCTACTGCTAATACCTCTCCCTACACAACCAAGCATTCTGCCAGCATTTCCTGCTGCTCTATTACATTGACTACTTACCCTTAGATCCTCTGCAATAATAACCCCTAAATCCCTTTCCTCAGATGTTGAGGTTAGGACTGTATCAAATATTCTATATTCAGCCCTTGGGTTTTTACGTCCCAGGTGCATTATCTTGCACTTATCCACGTTAAAACTCAATTGCCACAGCTCCGACCATTTTTTTAGTTTACCTAAATCATTTGTCATTTGGCTGATCCCTCCAGGAACGTCAACCCTGTTGCAAATCTTTGTGTCATCAGCAAAAAAACATACTTTTCCATTAATACCTTCTGCAATATCACTAATAAAAATATTAAAGAGGATGGGTCCAAGTACTGACCCCTGAGGTACCCCACTGGTAACAAGACCTTGCGCCGAATAAACTCCATTTACCACAACCCTCTGTTGCCTGTCACTCAGCCACTGCCTAATCCATTCAACAATATTGGAATCCAAGCTCAAAGATTGCAATTTATTGATAAGCCTTCTATGCGGAACAGTATCAAAAGCCTTACTGAAATCTAAATAAGCAATGTCTACTGCACCACCTGTGTCTATTATTTTTGTTACCCAATCAAAAAAATCAATAAGATTAGTTTGGCATGATCTCCCTGAGGTAAACCCATGTTGAAGTGAAAGGTCTGGCAGTATACACACATACACTATATTGCCAAAGTATTCACTCACCCATCCAAATAATCAGAATCAGGTGTTCGAATCACTTCCATGGCCACAGGTGTATAAAATAAAGCACCTAGGCATGCAGACGGTTTTTACAAACTTTTGTGAAAGAATGGGTCGCTCTCAGGAGCTCAGTGAATTCCAGCGTGGAACTGTGATAGGATGCCACCTGTGCAACAAATCCAGTCGTGAAATTTCCTCGCTCCTAAATGTTCCACAGTCAACTGTCAGCTGTATTATAAGAACGTGGAAGTGTTTGGGAACGACAGCAACTCAGCCATGAAGTGGTAGGCCACGTAAACTGATGGAGCGGGGTCAGCGGATGCTGAAGCGCATAGTACGAAGAGGTTGCCAACTTTCTGCAGAGTCAATCACTACAAACCTCCAAACTTCATGTGGCCTTCAGATTAGCTCAAGAACAGTGCGCAGAGAGCTTCATGGAATGGGTTTTCATGGCCGAGCAGCTGCATCCAAGTCATATATCACCAAGTGCAATGCAAAGCGTCGGATGCAGTGGTGTAACGCACGCCGCCACTGGACTCTAGAGCAGTGGAGATGCTTTCTCTCGAGTGACGAATCATACTTCTCCATCTGGCAATCTGATGGACGAGTCTGAGTTTGGAGGTTGGTAGGAGAACGGTACTTGTCTGACTGCATTGTGCCAAGTGTAAAGTTTGGTGGAGGGGGGATTATGATGTGGGGTTGTTTTTCAGGAGCTGGGCTTGGCCCCTTAGTTCCAGTGAAAGGAACTCTGAATGCTTCAGCATACCAAGACATTTTGGACAATTTCATGCTCCCAACTTTGTGGGAACAGTTTGGAGCTGGCCCCTTGCTCTTCCAACATGACTGTGCATCAGTGCACAAAGCAAGGTCCATAAAGACATGGATGACAGAGTCTGGTGTGGATGAACTTGACTGGCCTGCACAGAGTCCTGACCTCAACCCGATAGAACACCTTTGGGATGAATTAGAGCGGAGACTGAGAGCCAGGCCTTCTCGTCCAACATCAGTGTGTGACCTCACAAATGCGCTTCTGGAAGAATGGTCAAAAATTCCCATAAACACACTCCTAAACCTTGTGGACAGCCTTCCCAGAAGAGTTGAAGTGGTTACAGCTGCAAAGGGTGGACCGACGCCATATTGAAACCTATGGATTAGGAATGGGATGTCACTTAAGTATATGAGAGGTCGAGCAGTATACACATGTAGAAGTCTGGCTGTATACATGTAATGTATCAGTGTGGTCAGGCGGCTGATAAAGACCTTGCCTATAAACATGCGCTTTGTGAAAAGAAAAGGTTTTGACATATACAGGTGAAACTCGAAAAATTAGAATATTGTGCAAAAGTAAATTTATTTCAGTAATGCAACTTAAAAGGTGAAACTAATATATGAGATGGACTCATTACATGCAAAGCAAGAGAATTCAAGCCGTGATTTGTCATAATTGTGATGATTATGGTTTACAGCTCATGAAAACCCCAAATCCACAATCTCAGAAAATTAGAATATTACATGCAATCAATAAAACAAGGATTGTACATAGAACAATATGGGACCTCTGAAAAGTATAAGCATGCATATGTATTCAGTACTTGGTTTGGGCCCCTTTTGCAGCAATTACTGCCTCGATGCGGTGTGGCATGGAAGCTATCAGCCTGTGGCACTGTTGAGGTGTTATGAAAGACCAGGATGCTTCAATATCGGCCTTCAGCTCTTCTGTATTGTTTGGTCGAATGCCTTTCATCTTTCTCTTGGCAATGCCCCATAGATTCTCTATGAGGCTCAGGTCAGGTGAGTTTGCTGGCCAATCAAGCACAGTAATCCCACGGTAATTGAACCAGGTTTTGGTGCTTTTGGCAGTGTAGGCAGGTGCCAAGTCCTGCTGGAAAATGAAATCAGCAGCCCCATAAAGCTTGTCTGCGGAAGGAAGGATGAAGTGCTCCAAAATCTCCTGGTAGACGGCTGCGTTGACCCTGGACTTAATAAAGCACAGTGGACCAACACCAGCAGATGACATGGCTCTCCAAATCAACACAGACTGTGGAAACTTCACACTGGACTTCAAGCATCTTGCAGTGTGTGCCTCTCCATCCTTCCTCCATACTCTGGGTCCTTGGTTTCCAAATGAGATGCAAAGGTCTCTCTCATCAGAAAAGAGGACTTTGGACCACTGAGCAACAGACCAGGTCTGTTTTTCTTTAGCCCAGGTAAGACGCTTCTGACGTTGTTTGTTGTTCAGGAGCAGCTTAACAAGAGGAATACGACATTTGAAGCCCATGTTCAAAATCCATCTGTGTGTGGTGGCTCTTGATGCACTGACTCCAGCCTCAGTCCACTCCTTGTAAAAGTCCCCAACACTTTTGAATGGTCCTTTCTTGACAATCCTCTCCAGGCTGCGGTCATCCCTGCTGCTTGTGCACCTTTTTCTTCCACACTTTTCCCTTCCGCATAACTTTCTATTAATGTGCTTTGATACAGCATTTTGGGAACATCCAACTTCTTTTGCAATGACCTTTTGAGGCTTTCCCTCCTTATGGAGGGTGTCAATGATGGTTTTCTGCACAACTGTCAGGTCAGCAGTCTTTCCCATGATTGTGATTCCTACTGAACCAGACTGAGAGACCATTTAAAGGCTCAGGAACCCTTTGCAGGTGTTATGGCTGAATTAGCTGATTAGAGTGGGACACTTTGAGCCTAGAATATTGCAATTTTTCACAATATTATAATTTTCTAAGATTGTGGATTTGGGGTTTTCATCAGCTGTAAGCAATAATCATCACAATTATGACAAATCACAGCTTGAACTATCTCATATATTAGTTTCACCTTTTAAGTTGCATTACTGAAATAAATGAACTTTTGCACGATATTCAAATTTTTCGAGTTTCTCCTGTACATTGTAATTTAAAATAAACTTGTTTTTTTCTATGAAATGGGCTTTACTTCACTGATAAGAACTTCACAAACATTTCTCTAGTTTGATCTGCAAAATATTGGATTCCTGTCCAGTGTGGAGAGAAGCAAACGTTATCCAGTGTAGACTGGCTGCGAGGCGGAGTGGAGTGAAGTCAAGCCTGCAAATTGTTTGCTTCGGTTTGTTTCACTATGCTTTGCTTGGCTACACTTGCAGTGTATCTCAGGCGTTAAGACCTGTTTTGGTAATTGCATCAGTATGCCCAGTTGAAATTGAATGGATAGTAAGTGTTATAACCTTGTAATTGCAGTGTGATATAGAATTGGCTCACAATGTGTGCAGCTCCAGCTACATTTTAGGTAACCCTCAGTTTAGAACTCCACTGAAAATCAGAGGAGAGTTGTAAAAAATTTCACTTGCTCCCACACCTCTCTGTGGAGGCCTCATACTCTCCTGTGGAGTTTTTAATGAGTCCAACCCATGGATGTTTTTTCATATACTGTTTTTTTTAATAACAGCATTATCTGATATATTATACCTACTAAAATGTAATGCATGTGGGATCGTTTTGTCACATTCACTGCAATCAGTTCCAATTAGACTCTCTCATTAATTTCTCTCTGAATAGTAGACAGCACAGATTCCATTTTTGCTCTGCACTGCAAGCTATATATTTTCCATTAAGGCCTTCTGTTTGCCTGGCACCTGGTTATACCAGTGTACTAAGTAACTATGTAGGTGGTCACGCTAAGCTGAGCATGCTTCAAGGCTCTGACCGACATAATAGCCCAGGTTAATATTTCACTCTCGTCTGACCTTGGCATGTGATTCTCTATATTCTGTTTAGATGCTTTACTAATAATGTTACTGTGCAGCAGAAAACAGAATCATTAAGAAAATTTTATTACATTTTATCCCTGATCTCTGTGGTACAGATCACTTTTTTAAAATTCATAATACTTTAGTATTACATATTACTCAACATAACGTCAAAGCTACTTCAAACCCTGAAGACCGCTTTAATTTCTTTTGACTATATAATGTTTTATGGTAATCGTATTAGAAGTCGAGGAACTTATCATCCTTGTAAATTTTTGGACTATCCTATTTTATATATGAAAATTACAAAACACAAAATGTCGACTTATACAGTTTTGTTGGGAGTGTCAACATGATACTGGGAATATATGTGATTTACAATTTAGTTCAATTCTAATGAATCCCAGTAGATTAAAATGGTCAATTACTGTAATGGGCAGACGTCATCGGTGTGCTAGGAATCTCTAGTATGAAACGCACAATACACTGTAAGGGGAATGGATTAATAGTGCTGCTGTGATCTTCAGGGGTTATTCAAAGAGCACTGAACGTGCCACCAAATTACACAGAACATTGAATTTAACCGTAGGTTGCAATTTCGTGGCAGTTCGGCTATTCAGAAAACTGTCAATTCGCCAAATATTGGGGAATTGTTAGTGAAATACAATTCAGTTCACCGCATTTCTGTGACCTTCGCTGGAAGTGAAATTGTCCCATAGAGAAGTAATGGTAAATCTATTCAGAGCGCCGAAATGTACTGAAATGTTGACGAAATGCCCAGATGTTTGGTGGTTCAGTTCGGCAGGTTTAAAAAGGTGAATCCCATACGATTCAATGTAAAAAAAAAAAAATTTATTCAACCACTTATTCTTTTTTAAAATAGAGTACCAGTTTGACGACGTTTGGCAAATTGGCTTTTTTCGGTGGCGTATGGTGGTCAGTTCAATGGCAGTTGGCAAATCGATTGCTATTTTTGGCTGCGTTCGGTTTTCAGTTTGGCAGATTATCAGCTGTCCTTGGCGGCATTCAGTGGTCTGTTCGTTTGTCTGTGGCAGCATTTTGTGGGCAGATCGGCAGCAGTCTTCGGAAGATCTTGTACGGCGCACTTCATGGAGCCTACGGTGAATACTGAATTCACCACAGGGTCAGCGAACTGAAATCACCGAACTGCACCGAAGTGCGCCAAACGAGAGAGCACCGAAATTTCAGCTCTGAATAATCCCTTTGATCTGGACAGTGTGCATCAAGCTAAACATTTAAATACAGTATATTACCTAGTTTGAACTATTGCACCAGTATGATGTCCTGAAAACTGGATTTTTGACCGTCATTGAAATAGAGATGATTTGTTTAAGAGTCTCTTCTTAAACCATGGTGTATAAAGAACAGTAATATAGAGTCAATAAATAATACATTATACGTGGCAATAAATCGCAAGATACTTAATCAACAGTGCCAACACCTACTAGGAACTGCCAACTCCCAAATAGTCATCCAAATACCAAGAGGTATGGGTTCTCCAAACTTTAGCATCAAGGCAACTTTATTGGAACAACATCTTAAAGCAAAACATTGTTTAGACTCTAACCGAGTCTTTTTCAAATCAGTTGCATTAATATCATACTGAGAGGTCTCTGGACATATTTTATTAAAGGATCTCTCTATTAAAAATAGAGTTCCCTTTTTTTGCCTTTAAAGAATAGGGCAGAGGCTGTTGACAGCCTCTGCCCAATTATTTTTTTCTTTCTGCGTGCGGCGTCACTAGTGACAGATCTGGTTACCGCCCGGTAGCTGGGAAATTTAGAAATCCCAGATTCTGGTGACACTGGGTTGGATGGAAGAAACTCCTTAACTTCACCCAGCGTTTTCTCCAAATCGGAGGTGCTGGGGTGGGGGGGGGAGGAGAGACTCTATACATCCAGACCACTTCAAAAGTGTAACATGGTGAGGATGAGTAGAGTGCCCCTTTAATGACAGGAATTGGTTTTAAGAGCACTTGTTCTTATTGTACATATATGACAAACACCTAGACTGGTTACAGTAGTAACAAGCAAAAAGCTGGTTGCCACTTTTGAAACCAAAGGCTAGCTCAACATGAATCACGGGACTAGGCAGTTTTTCACTTGTCAATCGCATGCCTCCTCCAAAGCATAGTGCAGACTAGCTGCAATTTGGCTTATGGGCCATAGTGACCAAGACATCTCTGCACACCTATGGAAGCAATTTGTTCAAGAACAGATGTCCATGCAGTCATGTTTAGCAGACAGCATTGATTATGGCTTAATTTGCTCTAATTGTCATTGCTAAATATTGATATAACCAACCCTCTTCTAAGTCATTGCACCAGTCAGTGACCAAGAGAGACCAAGTGTTGTGGTAACCTATGGTAAAGTCACCACCTAATCCTATTTACAAACCCTAACTCCACCACTGACACAAACCCTTTTACTAACCCTCAAAGTAAAACATATCCTAAAAGTAATCCTAATGATAGCTTCCAAAAAACACTCTAAATTGATTTCTGCCAAATAAATATTTGATTGCTCTCGAAAAATGCTTCCAAAAAACAATGCGGGGAGCTGAATTTGGAAATGTTCACATTGCAGCATCATTTTGAATGGGTAACTTAACTCTTCGATTTTTTTTCCACGTCAACCTAGTGATATTAAACCGTCTGTAATACACACAGGAAACACAGTCAGGTCTATTCAACGAAAGGTGAAACTCAGGAGAATGATTGGAGAAGTGAAAAATCCAGGTCAAAATAGCCAAACCAGAAAAATTCTCCCATTTATCTCACTTTCCAAATCAGCTATTTGGTCTAGTTGTTCTCGTCTCCTGACAGTTCTCCTGGTTTTTCTGAATAAACCTGGGTTTCTCACAGTGGAGTCAGAAGAATTAACACCCACTAAAAACTAAATTGAATTAAAATATATTTCTTTGCAAATAATTTAATGCAAACTTTTAGGCTAGGGTCAGACGAACGCATTTTCGCGTTGTCTGTGAAAAAGTGCGTTCGAACGAAGGGACGCATTTTTTCACGGAGTACGCGATAGCGGTCATACGATGTGCCTTTTCGTCCGTGATTTTGTACGGATCATCAATAAAACCCTTTTTGTGTCTGGACGTTATGTTGGCCGGACATTAGCAGCGTCTGACGTCTCCCAATCACGCACACACGCCTCTAGCGGACGCAGCGCACTCTGTACGTCCGTTCTAGAGGTTTGATGTTCTAGAAAAAATGCGTTCGTTTGCCACTTGCGTTGCGCGGACGAACGTTCGTGCGGCCGTACTTCGTGTGTTCCCCGGCATTGGACGTCATTTGCTGCTAGCACGGCCGTGATTTCGTGCGTCTAAACGCACGTTAAAACTGCTTTCGTCTGACCCTAGCCTTAAAGACAGGGATGTCCAAACTCCAGCCCCCCAGATGTTCCTGAACTACAACTCCCAGGAATCTCTGACTGCACTAGATGGATGAGGAACCATGAGAGTTGTAGTTCATGGACATTTGGGGGGCCGGAGTTTGGACATCCCTGCTTAAAGATATTCCCATCATTTATATTTCCTGGTGATTAATTGCGGATGTTTTTTTTTTTTTTTAAAGCTGTAGGTATGACTTTTGGGCTTTATAAAAATGCGAAGAAAATTTTGTCCATAAAATATTCTATATTTTTCCACAATCAGTAATCTCATCTTCTCCTCTCAGTGAGATCCAATAGTTGATTCTTTTTTTTTCTGGTGAGCAGATGGCCAGATTGCCACTACACATGCAAGGTGAGTCTCAAGCAATGATTTATAAATAGGCAACATTATTGTATGATCATATGCTCTTATGTACAATGTCAGCATTAACATCAAAGTATTATAAATGGCAGGGGCGTGTGCTGCTGGAAAAGAGAATGTTCTAGTGACATTGACATATGTAAGGGTTTAGTCCTTGGATGTAAAGTGTACATATGACAGAAAGATGGTCACAGGGTCAGTACCTCTTAATGCACTAATGACATTGACTTAGCTCAGAAGTCATAACTCTAGTACTAAAATGTATTAATGGAATTGACGTGGTTAATGGGGTCAATAGAACTGAAGTCCCAAGGCTGAACCATACCATACTAAGGACAATTACGTGTATAAAGGTTCAGGTCATTCAAGGAGTATACATGCTCTTAGTTACATTGGTTCTGTTGAAATGACCATCAATAAAACCGCTTTGTAATAGTATAAAATGACAAAGCACTTGCCTTAAGTGAAATATGGTTGTCAATCAGATCTAGTCAGTGTACCAAGCCTATTCTAGTTTTTAACTAAATGCTGTTAACATTTAGTTCCATAGATATATTAGCTGAAATATGAAATCTAGGAATGTGATTTAGTGTTTTGTGATGTAGCATATTGTGTGACGACAATTTGCTAATGCCTGATGTACTTGATGAATGGTAAAATTCAATATATACATTGTTAAAAAAAACGTTGACATGTCATGTTTAGCAGTGTTTTTTAACTTTTATTTCCGTCTTTGCCATGCACTGCACATTAACCTTGAAATTTACGCACAGCAAAGCACTCGGTATGGTACTTGAAGTGACCAGAGTCATTATTTCAGCAAACTGTTTCACGGATCTGTTGTATTTAAAGACTAGTACAATATGGCCCGATATTGCAGTCTTTAATACAGGTTACAATTTCGGAAAATCACTTCTGCCCTGTAATATACAGAGAGGTTTAAGATGTGCCATCAACAAGCTAAAAAGTGGTTGACCAATTTCCTTTCTCAAATATTTAAATAAAAAGAGAATTCGAACTAACCCTTACCCTCTTAAAATAATAAGGGGCCAATCAAATTTCAGAAAGTTATTTGGTATTTTTCAAACCTAAGTAACGTGGATTTTTCTTATGCGTTATCAGGCTGTCTGAGGAGTACCTGATTTAGTGGAGCTGGAACACTTTATGCAGATAGAAAGCAAAACTTGCAAACATACACATCCACGGACATTTGAAAGTGAGAACAGGTTTGTTGGAGGTCAGAGAAGCCATTGGGGCCTATACAGGAACCCAGAGTAGGTATCGTACAGCAGAGATATGGCACAGAAGCACAGTGTGGGTATGGCAGTGGCACATATATATAGTACAGCCAGGTATACATGTAGATTAATCAAAACAGGAATAGAGCAAAGTCCTATTCAGACAAGTCAGAAGTTCACAAGAAGCGAAGGTGCAGTAAATCAAGAGAAAGGTCAGCTGGGTGTGGTACTGGGAAATCAGAGGAAAAGTTGAGGAGCACACAGGAACAGTAGACACCGCCATCAGATTTGCTGAACACTAAAAAATAACTAAGCAGTCTGCTGTATTCTGGGCTTTTATATGTCAAGGGATTAATGTGGTCAGTAGGGTACTCCCATATAACCTAGGCAATATAGGTGAGGCCCCGTTCTCTGTATAGTAAAGTTCAGCTGTACAGGCATTAGGCCATAGCAAAACAGAGCAGGCAGGTACAGATCCCCAGTGGAATGTATACTGGGAATCTGACCGGGAAGAGCTGGGTTGTGACTTCAATACAGCCAGATCTCTTAAAGGGACAGCCATGTCTTGCTGGCTGTAGGGCTCCGGGTGAACCTTGAAAGTTTGCCACTGAAGAGTATGAATTCCTTTAATTTGTGTTCTAGCTCATCCTTTTTGTTTCTGTATGTCAAACTGGTGTTCTGTACAAGGCTATGGATTTTATAGTTCTTTAATAATAATATTAACAATAGTTATAATAACCCTACTGGACTATTCTATAGATACCAACGGCTGTGTAATGTGCAGTGTTTCCCCTCCAATTGATTTGTACCTGTGGTGTGCATTCAAAAACATTTTCATTATACTTTGGACGAGCTTTATAATGCCCTGGTACTGATTGTTTGATGGTCTCCTTGTGCATGCTGTTTTGATGTTTCAGATCTCGTGGTATATCCTGGATATTAAATGCCACAGTTGCAAGTTATTAGATAAATAACATTTATTTATTTATGAAGTATTTTACCGGGAAGGATACATTGAGATTTCTCTCGTTTTCAAGTATGTCCTGGGTTCATGAACATTGAATTTTTACATTAGGGTACAGAAATAAAGTAATACAGTGCAAGTTATTAAAAATATCACATATATACAGATTAACACAGAAAATAAATATGTAGGAAATATATCCACTATGTTACATGTTTACAGGTGCATTCTGTATCGAGGTAGATTAAAAGAGATCGCTTAAGGACTTTAGACTGGGGGCAGATTTGATGGCGTCTGGGAAGTTATTTCATATTTGTGGTGCTTTGTAGGAAAATGTGGATGGAGCCACTTTCTTTTTGTATTGTGGTACTGCAAGTAAGGTGCAGACTCTGGATCAGAGCTTATAGGATGAGGGAACTGCTGTGGAAAGCAGTCTAATCAGGTAGGGTGGCAGCTTCCCAGAAAAGCTCTTAAACACCAGGTTGGAAAGGTGAAGGGTGCGTCTGGATTCCAGCGATGGCCAGTTTAGCTCTTTTAACATGTCACAATGGTGGGTCATGTAGTTACGTTGTAGCACAAAGTGGCAGAATGAGTTATACAATGTAGTAAGTTTCTGAAGGTGTGTTTGCGGGGCCGCTGCATACACTACATCTCCGTATTCAATAGCCAGTATAAGCATTTGTTGTACAATCTGCTTTCTTTCCGCGGGGCTCAGGCAGGATTTGTTTCTGTACAGGGCACCTAGTTTGGGGTACAGTTTAGATGAGAGTTTTTCGATGTGGGACATAAGAACTATGTATTGAAACAATTTTATTAAAACCTATGGGGTAGTATTACAAAGTTAGGACTAACTTAGCCAGAGCTGTTGTAAACTTAGCAACTCCATAGACTATAATGGCTCTGGTAAGTTTACAACAGCTCTGGTTAAGTTAGCACCAGCTTTGTAATACTGTCCATAGTGTTTGAACTTTTTCGAAAAAATTAACATCTTGACGCAATATGTTATTTCAAGCTTTTAGCTTTTATTAAATTAACCACTTGAATGCTAAGGACGCGCTCAGCGCGTCCTCAGCATTCCCGCTGGTGTGCTGAGGACGCGCTGAGCGCGTCCTCACATCGGGGTCAGCGTTCGGCCGGGTTCCGGCCGATCGCTGGCCCCTCCGGTGCGGGCTGACATCCTGGATGTCAGCCCGGCATCCGGACCAGCAGCCGCCAGCATTAGGTGTCATCGCGGGGGCGCGATGACACCTAATTCAGGCGCCCCCCCCCGCATGTGCGGAGGAGGCGCCTGAAAGGGAGGGGGGGAGGTCCTTCGGACCTCTCTCCCTCCCGATCGGCGGCGCACAGGGGTTAACCCAGGCATCATTTGGAAGGGCACAGCCTGCCCTTCCAAATGATGCCTGGCATTAACCCCTGGGGAGCTGGATCGCGAATCGGCGCTGAAAAGCGCCGGTTCGCGATCCTTTCCCGGAGCTGGCCGACATCTTGGATGTCGGCCAAGCCTCCGGAACTCCCCCAGAGGACTGGCGTCATCGTGCGTAGCACGATGACGCCAGTCCAAGACTTAACCCCTAACTGCCACCAACTGTGGAGATAGGGAGTTCCAATGAACTCCCTATCTCCCGATCCGTGGCAGTTAGGGGTTAAATTTTGGTATCGTTGGATCGGCCAGAGCATGGCCGTTCCAACGATACCAAACACTACAGTGAAAAATGTTGTAAAAAAAAAAAAATAAATAAATAAATAAATAAAAAAAAAAAATTAAACACTTTTTTTTTTTTTTTGGGTTTGTTAATGCAGCAATATTGTTCCCATTTCAATTATAATGTGAACAATGATGCTGCACTAACGATTTTTGTATGCGGTGCGTTTGTTAAAAATAGTGTCATTTTCCCCAAAAAAAAATGTAACGAGACCCCATCTCTAATTTTTTTAACAAGCGCACCCCATACAAAATATAACCGCAATTGCTCGCATGTTAAAATGTGGAAAAAAACACTTTACACATTGTAAATTATTGAAAATACATATTTTATTGCATTTTTTGTTATAATATACAGACATGACATAACGTATACATATAATAATGACATATTATGAATCTACCGAGTCTGAAGGAAAGAACGATATATAATATGTCTGGGTCATATACTAAAATAAGCCTTCAAAACACGTTTAAACATGATGCGCAAAACAGGTAAAAATGACCTCAGCATAGGGGCGGGAAAAGCCTCAGCAGCGAAAGGGTTAATACATCTCTCTAGGAATTTTCTTATAATTTCACCCTCTGTTATCTATGGTTTGGTTGTTCCTGTTGTTTTTAATATAAAAAGCATGAACATTGTATTTGTGAAAGAAAACTGAAAAGATGTAGAACCATTCTTATTATCTTTTGTTGCAAAGAATATTTAAGTGAAATTCGTTTCATTGCTTTATCTAAAACACAGCTTCATATCCTTATCTATGAAATTCTCTTTTAGTACATTACGCCTGTGTTTTTTTAAAATATCTTAATCTAAGCAGTTTCTTCTAATTTTGCAAAACTGACACTGTGGAACCAAATCTTACCACCCATGGCAATGACAACTTTATCTATCTTTTAAACCATCAGTTTGTTTGAAAAATATTTTTGCCTTCAAAATTTTAAGCTTATTAAAAGTATAGAAACAAACATGAGTTTCAAAGTACAATAATAATAAAACAGAAAAATATAGGTACAGAATACAGTAGATATATACAATAGTTTTGTAGGAAAGAACATAAGGAAAATAATACAAGGTAACCTAAAAATACACCTCAGAGCTTCAAAAGCTGTAAAACCGCTACAGGTGCAATGAGACCATGCATATGATGCAACACTGGACAGTGGTGGGTGTACAGTGTGCTCTCAAGTCCTTGGGGTGTGTCAGACCATGTGCAAACGGAGTCATGGAGGCCGTCCCAGTCTCGCCGCCCCAATAGCTCCCAAGAACCAGAAAAGGCACGTATTGCAGGGAAAGCAAAACATATAAAAGAAGCAAGGAGAGAGGGTAAGAAGGGGTGCTCCACACACACACCTCTCGTGGACCCAATTCCCCTTACATCCCAGCACCCCCCAGCAATAGGAGGGAGTTAATGCCCCGTCAAGAAGACCAGTGCCAACTCTGATTGTCTTAACTATCTTATCCTGTAAACGTAGTATTAGATCTGCAACGTTTAGTTAACTTTATTATATTATGGGGTAGTAAAAAAAGAATGTGTACCTGTTTTTTAAAAACTATGCAGTAGTGACTCAGACATTCTATACGACCAATATGACATCTATAGATCTCCACTATATTGCTAGTTTGCGCCAACAAGGTTATGTATGTTGACAAATATATTCTTATTCTCAATTACCCATGTAAACAATGGCATAACACTGTGCAAACCCAATACCCATACATTGCTTTGCAGCTCTAACTGAAACATTTGTCGTACCATCAAAGAGTTGTGTCGAAAATAAAATTAATAGAATTAACTATAAAAGTCCTTGTTGCTGCCTGTAACTGATGGGAATTGTCGTGGATAATTTAAAACCTAATGTATTATAAATGAGAATGTACAATCATGTAAAATGAAATGTGACCCAAATATAATCAGCTTGTCAATCAGTTCTTTCCAAGGCCAATATGACGTGCTTCAAATTTTTCAAATAGTGTATGGAAAAAGATAAAGTAAATTCACAATGTCTGGACTTAGTCAAACAACCAAATTAGTAATAGAGGGTTAATCAAATTTTCCAAGGATTAAACAAATGGCATTGATTATAATTGCAAATCATAAAAAAGGGTTAAGTGCAGCTATAAATCTCAACATGTTTCGCTGTTTGAGAAGGATAAAAATGGCTTCTTTAGGAGAACCCTTCACATGGAATGAAGTGAGGAGCGACAAACCCAAGTCTTGGATTCCCAAGGGTGCTCCATTAGTTCTCTTTTTATGTGTAACTAATTTGGCTGTTTCACCTGACATTGTGAATTTTCTTTATTTTTTACATTCACTACTCTGGTCCTGATCAGCCACTGTTTATAGTGATAACGCATAAATTGTTTTCTGATTCATTTTTTATTATTTTCTTTGAACCAGAACTGCATGAAATTAGCACTATCCTTCCACAGTAGTTTCTCTTTTTGCCACCATTTAGGACAGCATGGTGATTTTTTTGCATATATATCACTCAGGTCATTTGTCCCTTGTGGCATTTAATACAGATACAGCCCCCTCCCATTAGTATCCTTTCAAATTTCCCTATCCACATAGACCTCGAAGGCCCGTTTCCAACTTATTGAGCAGTAGAGATCTTTACTGTCTAGTGCTGTTTTCATAACCAAAGTGAACACTACAATGTCTTGCGATATCTGTGATTCTTTGGTCAGTTGTGCTGAATTTCTTGTTCTTTCCTTTGTGTGTCCTTTTTTTAATGCCTTATCCCTCACGTTGTGAATTTTTTGCTTATTATTACTTACACATTTTATCTTACTCCCTGTGCTTATTCATAATTGCTTTTGGTTTAGAATATTCAGGTTTAGGCTAGGGTCAGACTAACGCATTTTTCACGTTGTCCGTGAAAAAGTGCGTTCGAACGAATGGACTTATTTTTTCACGGAATACGCAATAGCGGTCATACGATGCGCAGTTTCATCCGTGATTTTGTACGGATCATCAATAAAACACTTTTTGCGTCTGGACGTTATGTTGGCCGGACATTAGCAGCGTCTGACGTCTCCTAATCACGCACACACGCCGCTAGCGGACGCAGCGCACTCTGTACGTCAGTACTAGTGGTTTCACGTTCTCGAAAAAATGCGTTTGTTTGCCGCTTGCGTTGCGCCTCCGCACTTTTGTGCGACCGTACTTCGTATATTGGCCGTCATTGCCCGGCATCTGCTGCTAGTGCGGCCGTGATTATGTGCGGCTGCACGCGCGTTCGCACTGCCTCAGTCTGACCCTAGCCTTACCCGCTAATTTTGTTTTCATGCAGGTGAATTATAGACCCCTTTCTCTACAGAATTAACAGCACTGGTACCTCAATTATATTGTATTTCTGCAACTGTCAAAGGGAGTGTCACTCTGCACAATGGAGGTTTCTGAAAAGATATGGAGAGAGTTCTACTTTTGATACGTTGAATACAAGTTGTTTTTGGCGGCGTATAATCATGGACATACTGATGCTACAATCAGATTTGTTATTACAATAGATTTGAAGCAGTGTAAAAAACATTAATTCCTATATTGTGTACAGTTTATTATTATTTTTTTTTTGAGAAAGGATTTTACCAGGAAGGATACATTGAGATTGCTCTCGTTTTCAGGTATGTCCTGGGTGGCAAGTATGTGCTGTTAGGTGTCTTGCCCAAGGACACTTACTGGAGAGGTTGCTCGCTGGAAACGAACCCATGACTCCACAGGCTCTCTCCACGCAGAGCAGTGATGTTACCTCTACTCCACCCAGCCAGTATTTCAAAACGTCTTTTAGGAGATTTATAAACCGATTTGTTTCTATAGGAAGCTTATCAATTCAATAAACTTGTATTGTAAGAAGAAATCTTTTTAGAGTGGTGCTAACTCACACCTACAAAATTGTTGTATGTTGTGGATCACACAAGTGTTAATGATGGATACTGAGCTAAGTGAAGACTTATCAAAATAGCAGAGTTTTGTATGGCTGAAGAATTGACACGACAATAGCTACTTATTTTTGTGAAAAAAGGCTATTCTTTATTAGGGATGAGCTGTTCGGGTTCGGACGGTTCGGAGTTCGACCCGAACTTTGGCAGTTCGAAAGTTCGCGAATTTCGAACTTTTTGGGTCTGTTCGGTTCGAGTTCGAAAAAAAAAAGAAATTTTGAAAAAAGTATAGAAAATGCTTAAAAAAAATACTAAAAAATCTAGAAATAGAGACTCTTTACTCCAGAATATTATAAGCAACGGTTTATTAGATATTGAATTAAAAACTAATGTGTACGTGGAAAGATTATCAACTCTAAATGACCTCTGTTCACAAACGGGCATAACACCAGATGTTTTAGTCTGGTAATCAATTTGATACATTGTACAACATACTGAGGGTGGGGTGGTGTCTGCTTCTGATTGAGATTTGAGAATTAATTTCCCTAAAACATCCTAATATGCTGCATTTAACCCTTTCGCTGCTGAGGCTTTTCACACCTCTGTGCTGTGGTCATTTTTACCGCTTTCGCTCATCATGATTAACTGCGTCTTGTAGCCATATTTTGATATATGACCCAGACATATTATATATCGTTCTTTCCGGCAGACTTGGCAGATTCATAATATGTCATTATTATAATATACAGACATGACATAACGTATACATACAGTTGTGTTCAAAATTATTCAACCCCCAATGCTGTAAAGGGTTTTAGGGAAATTAGTGTACATTTGTAATTGTATTCAGAATGAAATCCTACAAGGACTTTTTAAAGAACCATATGCAACTAAAATGACATCAATTGGTTTTGTAATACAGTAGTAAATGTTTCTTTTGTGAATTCTTCATTGACATAATTATTCAACCCCTTAAAGACTACCACTCTGAAGAACAGAGGTTCATTCAAGTGTTTTCAATCAGGTATTGAAAACACCTGTGGATGTCACGGAGCAGCAATAAAGCATAATAAGCACCAATTAGGCAGCTTTAAAATGACTGTGATACTCAGCTCCTTCTAGACATTTACTGGTGTGGTTACAAACATGGTGAAGTCAAGAGAATGGTCCAGGAAGACAAGAGAAGAGGTGATTACTCTTCACAGGAAGGGCAATGGCTATAAGAAGATTGCAAAGATGTTAAACATACCAAGAGAGACCATAGGAAGCATCATTCGCAAATTCAAGGCAAAGGGCACTGTTGAAACGCTACCTGGTCGTGGCAGAAAGAAGATGCTGACTTCGACTGCTGTGCGCTACCTGAAGCGTAGAGTGGAGAAAAGTCCCCGTGTGACTACTGAGGAACTGAGAAAAGATTTGTCAGATGTGGGTACTGAAGTTTCAGCTCAGACAATACGGCGTACACTGCGTAATGAAGGCCTCCATGCCAGAACTCCCAGGCGCACCCCCTTGCTGTCTCCAAAGAATAAGAAGAGTCGACTGCAGTATGCCAAAAGTCATGTGGACAAACCACAGAAGTTTTGGGATAGTGTTCTGTGGACTGATGAAACAAAATTAGAACTGTTTGGGCCCATGGATCAACGCTATGTTTGGAGGAGGAAGAACAAGGCCTATGAAGAAAAGAACACCTTGCCTACTGTGAAGCACGGTGGGGGGTCAATCATGCTTTGGGGCTGTTTTGCTTCTGCAGGTACAGGGAAGCTTCAGCGTGTGCAAGGTACCATGAATTCTCTTCAGTACCAGGAGATATTGGATGACAATGTGATGCAGTCCGTCACAAACCTGAGGCTTGGGAGACGTTGGACCTTTCAACAGGACAATGATCCCAAGCATACCTCCAAGTCCACTAGAGCATGGTTGCAGATTAAAGGCTGAAACATTTTGGAGTGGCCACCGCAGTCACCTGACTTAAATCTGATTGAGAACCTCTGGTGGGACTTAAAGAAAGCAGTTGCAGTGCGCAAACCTAAGAATGTGACTGAACTGGAGGCTTTTGCCCATGACGAATGAGCGAAGATACCCGTAGATCGCTGCAAGACACTTGTGTCAAGCTATGCTTCACATTTAAAAGCTGTTATAACTGTAAAAGGATGTTGTACTAAGTACTAAGATTGAATGTCACTTGGGGGTTGAATAAAACTGATAATGATGTGAGCCCAGAAAATACATTTGTGGTTATTTCATTATAAATGTGATGTTATATTTGTCTGACCTACACGTGCCTCTTTGATTTAATTGTAAGCAAGATGACTGAATGATCAAAATCAATGTCAAACTGGCCAAAACTCTCAATTTCAGTGGGGGTTGAATAATTTTGAACACAACTGTATAACAAAAATGCAATAAAATTTGAATCTTAAATAATTTATTATGTGTAAAGTGTTTTTTTTCACATTTTAACATGAGATCGTTTGCGGTTATTTTTTGTATGGGGTGCGCTTGTTAAAAAAATTAGAAATGGGGTCTCGTTACATTTTTTTTGGGGAAAATTTTGCTTTTTTTAACAAACGCACTGCATACAAAAATCGTTAGTGCAGCATTATTGTTCACATTATAATTGAAATGGGAAAAATATTGCTGCATTAACAAAACAAAAACAAAAAAACTTGTTTATTTTTTTTAGATTTTTTTTAAATATATATATATTTTTTTATTTTTATTTATTTATTTTTTAAAAAACATTTTTCATGCTCATGTTTGGTATCATTGGAAAGGCCATGCTCTGGCCGATCCAACGATATCAAACATTAACCCCTAGCTGCCACGGATCGGGAGATAGGGGGTTCATTGGAACCATTGGTGGCAGCTAGGGTTAACTTCAGGACTGGCGTCATCGTGCTATGCACGATGACGGCAGTCCTCAGGGGGAGTTCCTGGAGGCTTGGCCGACATCCAAGATGTCGGCCAGCTCCAGGAGAGGATCACGATCCGGCGCTTTTCAGCGCCTATTCGTGATCCGGCTCCCCAGGGGTTAATCACAGCCACCGTTTGGAAGGGCAAGCTGTGCCCTTCCAAACAGTGCCTGGATTAACCCCCTGCCCCCCGGCGCCCCCCTCCCCTTCAGGCGCTTCCTCCGCACATGCGGGGGGGGGCGCCTGAATTAGATGTCATGGCGCCGCCGCGATGACATCTAATTGCTCTGCCGGGGTCCCGGAGTGCTGGGCTGACATCCAAGATGTCAGCTCGCACCGGGGGGCGCAGCAATCCGCCGGAATCAGCGCGTCCATAGCACAGGAGAACCACTTGGCTGGACGCGCTGAGCGCGTCCATAGCAGCCAAGTGGTTAACTTGTGTTTGAAAAAAAATCAAAATAACAACATCTAAAGCTAGGGTCAGATGAGCACATTTTGTACGGACTGTGCGTCTGTGCAGTACGGACGTACTTACTGACTGACAACAAGGTAGTGGCCAAACAGTCCGTTTTTTTCACTGACGTATTTTTTGACTGATGTAGCAGGGAAAATAAATTAAAATGAAAAAACATTCTGTCCGTCAAAAATGCTGGACGTATAAATGCAGTCCATCTGACCTCGTTTCATCACTCACATACAAAGCTACACGAACGTTGCGGACGTGGCGCACTCCGCACGTCCGTTCTAGCAGTATTACGCTCTTGCCTAACCTGCGTCCGTTTGCTGCGTCCGCCATGCATCCGCACTTCCGTGCGGACATACTTCGTGTGTGGGGCTCCATTGGTCAGAATGCTATGCTGCCATGGACGTACAAATGTGCGGCAACACGGACGTGATAACAGCGCTCGTCTGACCCCAGCCTTAAGCAATGTTATTTTTCACCTCGGGATTAAATATTCACAGGGTTATTCAGAGAGCGGTGAAAAGCAGGAGAATAACTGGAGAAATGAAAATTCTAGGTCAAAATAGCCAAACCAGAAAAATTCTCCCATTTAACTCACTTTCCAAATTGGCTATTTGGTCTAGATTGTTCTCTTCTCCTGCCAGTTCTCCTGGCTTTCACCTCTCTCTCAGGGTTGTTCAGAGAAAGGTGAAAACCAGGAGAATGGCAGGAAAAGAGAACAATCTGGACCAAATAGCCGATTTGGAAAGTGAGATAAGGCTAGGGTCAGACTAACGCATTTTTCACAGCGACCGTCAAAAAGTGCGTCCGAACGCATTGCCTTATTTTTTCACGGAATGCGCGAAAACGGTCATACGATGCGCATTTTTGTGCGTGATTTTTTACGGATCCAAACCAGGAAACTTTGGGTGTCTGGACGTTATGTTGGCCGGACATGAGCAGGGTCTGACGTCTCCAAATCACGCACACACGCCGCTAGTGGACGCAGCGCACTCTGTACATCCGTACTAGCGGTTCTGCGTTCTCGAAAAAATGCGTTCATTTTCCACTTGCGTTGCGCAGCCAGACTTTCGTGCGACCATACTTCGTATATTGGCTGTCATTGCCCGTCATTTGCTGCTAGTGCGGCCGTGATTAAGTGCGCCTAAACGCACGTTAAATATTCGCTAGTCTGACCCTAGCCTAAATGGGAGAATTTTTCTGGTTTGGCTATTTTGACCTAGAATTTTCCATTCTCCAGTCATTCTCCTGCTTTTCACCGCCAAAAAATCAGTAAACTTTTTCTGCGTGTCTGAAAATGTCTCCTCTTTTCATACAGACTGCCGCCCAAGCAGTTGTTTATGGATAGATTAAAGGAAAAGCATTTACCGTCATTTGAAATGTCATTTTTTGGTTTTTACATATTTCTATACATCCTAGAAATCCGCCACTTCACAGGCAGGTTATGGGGACCTCCTAGGCACGATATTTGAAGGAATTTTTCGTTTTTATTTTTAACCCTTACTTCATGGAAAACTCACTGTCCCTTTAAAAACGTTTTTTTTTTTACTTTTTGTCCTTGTTTCCTGTCCCCCAGGGCACTACCCGGACCCCCATACACTTTTTATGGCAAATATCTAGCATATATGCCCTCTTGGAGGGCACTCTAAAAACCGAATTTTCAGCCCCATTGACTTGTATGGGGTCCGGGTTCGGACCAGAACATTTGGAAAGATCGGGTTCGGCTTCGAACCGAACTCGGGGAGTGTTCGGCTCATCCCTACTCTTTATAGTAATATTTTGAAATTTGTGTAATTCTGTCTATGGCTGCTCTATTAATATTTACTGTATTTACCTGATATCAATACACATTTTCATCTTTTTTCTTAAAGTAACATGTGTCTAAAGATTTGATGCAGATTTCCATTGGGCTGGAACCACTGATCATATTTTATATGGAGTTGCTTATTAAGAATAATTGATATTTGTGAGTGCATTTTATTTAAATACAAATTATACTTTATACGTGCGATTGTCTGGTAGACACTCCGCAAAACACATCACATGCAGTAGTATCCTATTTCAAAAATGGATAAAGTTGGGAGTTATATTATTTGTAGTGTGACAAATCAAATGATATGTAAGAAAAGTAAAGGAAATTAATTTTAAAAAAAGCAAGTGCTTTTTTTTTTATCTTGAATAAAATCCTGTCACATCTTACCGGGAAATAACAACCATATGTGACTTCTTCAGACGGATATATTTTATTTTGGAACATCTTTGTTATGTTTTTCCACACGTCACAAATGTGAAAAAAATAAAAGACTTACATATTCGTTTGTTTGCGGTGCAGATAATTTCCAGCAGACTAATATACACCGGATGAACTTGCATTTTATAAACAAGACTGCTACACATATGAATGTAAAAAAGAATGGGGGAAAAATAGGATTGAAATGAATTGGAGCAAGTCACACACACACAAACCACAGTATTTCCGATTCCCCTGCAGTTAGCAATAAAATCACTTTATACATTCCCAGAAAATCTACCCACTTACTTCCTTTTTAAAGCCTCTGTCCTATTTAGGCTATTCAGGAAATATTTGTATTTCAGAAACGTCTCCAACTTTCCCTTATTCATATCAAGATAAGGCACACACTCTCCAGCTGTTAATTACCCAAGTAAAAATGTTTTGTTAAATTGTTGTTACTGCTCTTGGTTTATTCTTGGCTGCTGACTAAGGTTATCCTAAAAGGGACCTCTATTAAATCCATATTTATCCATATTTATAATAGCAAATGTGCAACACGACATTCAGAGAAGACATGTTCCTTTAGCACGGAATTCCTCTATGTGCTATCCACCACATTAAAGAAAAACAATAACAAAAACAAGCAAAGAAATTACACCACATTAGAACCCGCACGGGTGCCAAGTAATTCGGGCCAATTGACAATTTAAATCACACTTAAAAATTCCAACTGACTTTAAATGGTGACTGCAACCAATGAAAATAAGAATAAAATGTTGAGCTCCTCTCTTAATTCATTTCATGTATGGGCAGCTGACATACAGCCTATGAGGAAGGAAATACTAGACATGTGCACAGCACAAAATTTCGTTTTGAACTAATGGATTACTCCTAAAATGCAATTTATTTAGTTACTAAAGAAATTCGTTTTCAGTTCTTTAGTATGAAAACTAATTTCATTCATCCGAAAACCAATGGATACAATTACTATTGTAGTGGCTCCTCAGAGGGCTGAGATCGCTGCTTGTTACAGTATCTCTCACTCTCAGCACAATGTGGGCCATATTACATAGTTGGTGCTAACTTAACCAGAGCTGTTGTAAACTTCCCAGAGCCATTAGAGCCTATGGAGGTTTTCAGTTTACAACAGCTCTGGTTCAGTTAGCACCAACATTGTAATACTGCCCCGTGTCAGGCAAAGCTGTTACAATTACTGACTGTTCGCTGCTCATCACAGTGCTCAGAGTTTCAGTAAAACTAGTAAATAATATTTTTATATATAAGAGGTTAGAACAATATTATTTCCTTGTTTTACTGAAACTCTGAGTGCTGTTACAGTTAGTTACTGTAACAACTGAGCCTGATACATTGTACTGAGAGATAATGTAACAAGCAGCCGATCTCAGCGCTCACAGCCACAGGATTTAAAGGGCTGAAAAAAAGGATCCTCTCTGTATAATGTTTAGGACATCCTCCTACATTAATACCCCTGTCTGTATAATGTATACAACATCCACCTGCATTAATTAATACCCCTCTCTGTATAATATATAGAACATCCTCCTGAATTAATTAATGTCCCTCTCTGTATAGAACATCCTCTTCAATTTATACCTTTCTCTGTATAATGTATATAACATCCTCCTGCATTAATACCCCTCTCTGTATAATGTATAGAACATCCTCCTGCATTAATTAATGCCCCTATCTGTATAGAACATCCTACTGCATTGGCATGTGGAGGGTGCAGAACTTCGGATGTTGCACTCTTCGTTGCTGGTCTCCTTCACTCATCAATGTAATATCACAAAAAGGACTGAAACTAAAATGTAGTGCATTTTATTTTAGTTTCTTTCGTTTTTTGTACTGAGCAGTTTCGTTTCTCTTGAGTCATACTAAAACTAAATTATCCCAAAATTCGGACTAAATCGTTTTAGTACTAAAACGAATGCACATGTCTAGGAAATACTGTTAAAGTTCTTTGGAACCCCTTTGAACCAAGAAAATACCCAATGTGACCTCCCGTATTTTATCAACACATATTGCATACATTAATATGTTAGAATGAAACAGGTAATTCATTTAATATATGCAAAAAGTGAGTACGAATTTTGAGATTCTTATTAATTTTACAGTAAGTGCAGGTGATTGCTTCTTCTCATCCTTACATTCAGGGCCGCCATCAGGGCATTACAGCCCATGCTGCAGTAAGGGGCCCGGGCACTGGGGGGGCCCGCCGACAGCAGCTACATTTACTTTAGGCCGCAGGCCTCGGAGGAGGTGCTGCAGCCTACCTGGCTGTCACTTCCTCCCAGTGCTCCATGATGCACATGCTGCTGCGGAGAGCACCGGCACCCAGGTAATTTGGGAGGGGGCCAGGGGTGAAATATACTGAAAAAACAAAGGAAGAGGGGGGATGGAATAAGATTAAAATGGAGGAGGGTGAAATAAAATTAAAATGGAAGAGGAGGGGGATGAAATAAAATTAAAATGGAAGAGGAGGAGTGGTGAAATAAAATTAAAATGGAAGAGGAGGGGATGAAATAAAATGGAAGAGGGGGTGAAATAAAATGGAAGAGGGGGGGTAAAATAACATGGAAGAGGGGGTGAAATAAAATGGAAGAGGGGGTGAATTAAAATGGAAGAGGAGGGGGATGAAATAAAATTAAAATGGAAGAGGAGGGGGATGAAATAAAATTAAAATGGAAGAGGAGGGGATGAAATAAAATTAAAATGGAAGAGGAGGAGTGGTGAAATAAAATTAAAATGAAGAGGAGGAGTGGTGAAATAAAATTAAAATGGAAGAGGAGGGGGATGAAATAAAATTAAAAATAAGAGGAGGGGATGAAATAAAATGGAAGAGGGGGTGAAATAAATTGGAAGAGGGGGTGAAATAAAATGGAAGAGGGGGTGAAATAAAATGGAAGAGGGGTGAAATAAAATGGAAGAGGGGGTGAAATAAAATGGTAGAGGAGGGGGATGAAATAAAATTAAAATGGAAGAGGGGTGAAATAAAATTAAAATGGAAGAGGAGGGGGATGAAATAAAATTAAAATGGAAGAGGAGGAGTGGTGAAATAAAATTAAAATGGAAGAGGAGGGGGATGAAATAAAATGGAAGAGGGGGTGAAATAAAATGGAAGAGGGGGTGAAATAACATGGAAGAGGGGGTGAAATAAAATGGAAGAGGGGGTGAAATAAAATGGAAGAGGAGGGGATGAAATAAAATTAAAATGGAAGAGAGTGGGGGATGAAATAAAATTAAAATGGAAGAGGAGGGGGATGAAATAAAATTAAAATGGAAGAGGAGGAGTGGTGAAATAAAATTAAAATGGAAGAGGAGGAGTGGTGAAATAAAATTAAAATGGAAGAGGAGGGGGATGAAATAAAATTAAAATGGAAGAGGAGGGGGATGAAATAAAATGGAAGAGGGGGTGAAATAAATTGGAAGAGGGGGTGAAATAAAATGGAAGAGGGGGTGAAATAAAATGGAAGAGGGGTGAAATAAAATGGAAGAGGGGGTGAAATAAAATGGTAGAGGAGGGGGATGAAATAAAATTAAAATGGAAGAGGAGGGGGATGAAATAAAATTAAAATGGAAGAGGAGGGGGATGAAATAAAATTAAAATGGAAGAGGAGTGGGATGAAATAAAATTAAAATGGAAGAGGGGGGATGAAATAAAATTAAAATGGAAGAGGAGGGGGATGAAATAAAATTAAAATGGAAGAGGGGGTGAAATAAAATTAAAATGGAAGAGGAGGGGATGAAATAAAATAAAATGGAAGAGGAGGAGTGGTGAAATAAAATTAAAATGGAAGAGGAGGGGGATGAAATAAAATGGAAGAGGGGGTGAAATAAAATGGAAGAGGGGGTGAAATAACATGGAAGAGGGGGTGAATAAAATGGAAGAGGGGGTGAAATAAAATGGAAGAGGAGGGGATGAAATAAAATCAAAATGGAAGAGGAGGGGGATGAAATAAAATTAAAATGGAAGAGGAGGGGGATGAAATAAAATTAAAATGGAAGAGGAGGAGTGGTGAAATAAAATTAAAATGGAAGAGGAGGAGTGGTGAAATAAAATTAAAATGGAAGAGGAGGGGGATGAAATAAAATTAAAATGGAAGAGGAGGGGGATGAAATAAATAAAATGGAAGAGGGGGTGAAATAAATTGGAAGAGGGGGTGAAATAAAATGGAAGAGGGGTGAAATAAAAGGAAAGGGGTGAAATAAAATGGAAGAGGGGTGAAATAAAATGGTAGAGGAGGGGATGAATAAAATTAAAATGGAAGAGGAGGGGGTGAAATAAAATTAAAATGGAAGAGGGGGATGGGAAAATAAAATTAAAAATGGAAGAGGAGTGGGATGAAATAAATTAAAATGGAAGAGGAGGGGGATGAAATAAAATTAAAATGGAAGAGGAGTGGGATGAAATAAAATTAAAATGGAAGAGGAGGGGATGAAATAAAATTAAAATGGAAGAGGAGGGGGATGAAATAAAATTAAAATGGAAGAGGGGGTGAAATAAATTGGAAGAGGGGGTGAAATAAAATGGAAGAGGGGTGAAATAAAATGGAAGAGGGGTGAAATAAAATGGAAGAGGGGGTGAAATAAAATGGTAGAGGAGGGGGATGAAATAAAATTAAAATGGAAGAGGAGGGGGATGAAATAAAATTAAAATGGAAGAGGAGGGGGATGAAATAAAATTAAAATGGAAGAGGAGTGGGATGAAATAAAATTAAAATGGAAGAGGAGGGGGATGAAATAAAATTAAAATGGAAGAGGAGGGGGATGAAATAAAATTAAAATGGAAGAGGGGGTGAAATAAAATTAAAATGGAAGAGGAGGGGGATGAAATAAAATTAAAATGGAAGAGAGGAGTGGTGAATAAAATTAAAATGGAAGAGGAGGGGGATGAAATAAATGGATGGAGAGGGGGAAATAAAATGGAAGAGGGGGTGAAATAACATGGAAGAGGGGGTGAAATAAAATGGAAGAGGGGGTGAAATAAAATGGAAGAGGAGGGGGATGAAATAAAATTAAAATGGAAGAGGAGGGGGATGAAATAATTAAATGGAAGAGGAGGGGGATGAAATAAAATTAAAATGGAAGAGGAGGAGTGGTGAAATAAAATTAAAATGGAAGAGGAGGAGTGGTGAAATAAAATTAAAATGGAAGAGGAGGGGGATGAAATAAAATTAAAATGGAAGAGGAGGGGGATGAAATAAAATGGAAGAGGGGGTGAAATAAATGGAAGAGGGGGTGAAATAAAATGGAAGAGGGGGTGAAATAAAATGGAAGAGGGGTGAAATAAAATGGAAGAGGGGGTGAAATAAAATGGTAGAGGAGGGGGATGAAATAAAATTAAAATGGAAGAGGAGGGGGATGAAATAAAATTAAAATGGAAGAGGAGGGGGATGAAATAAAATTAAAATGGAAGAGGAGTGGGATGAAATAAAATTAAAATGGAAGAGGAGGGGGATGAAATAAAATTAAAATGGAAGAGGAGGGGGATGAAATAAAATTAAAATGGAAGAGGGGGTGAAATAAAATTAAAATGGAAGAGGAGGGGGATGAAATAAAATTAAAATGGAAGAGGAGGAGTGGTGAAATAAAATTAAAATGGAAGAGGAGGAGTGGTGAAATGAAATTAAAATGGAAGAGGAGGAGTGGTGAAATAAAATTAAAATGGAAGAGGAGGAGTGGTGAAATAAAATTAAAATTGAAGTGGAGGGGAGTGAAATAAAATTAAAATAGAAGAGGAGGGGGATGAAATGAAAATGTAGGGGGGGGGTGAGATGGACATGATAAAGGGAGAGGGACCTGAAAAAGGAGAGCCTCCCTGCCTTTTCCATTAGAGGTCTATTGCCGTGGATCCTGTGTATGTTCAGCTCCCTCTACTGTTGTAGGTCTATTGCTGTGGATGCTGTATACGTTCATGCTCCCGTTACTGTTGGATCCTGTGTATGTTCATACTCATTGCCTTTAACATTAGATGTCTTGCTGTGGATTCTGTGTACGTTCCTGCTCAATGCCTTTACCATTAGAGGTCTATTGCTGTGGATTCTGTGTATGTTCATACTCACTGCATTTACCATGAGAGTTCTGTTGCTGTGGTGCTCTGTGATATGCTTAACCAGTGGAGTAATCTAATTATACTTTATGCTACATTGTTTACACTAATACACATTTTATGTGATTTTAAGGTATTGGGAGCAACACTCTGCAATACGATCTTGATTCATATTATTTTTTTAATCACAATTTCATACTTTCTTAAACTATTTGAACCAGATAGAATTTTTTTTATGTTAAATGTGCTGTTGTGCGAGCAATATGTGTGATTTTAAGATATTGGGACTAACTCTCTGTAATGTGATCACGATTCACAGTAAATATTGATTTCCTATGGGAAGAGGGGATCATGTGGGGGCCCTATTCTGCGGGTCAGTAAGGGGCCCCAAAATTTCTGGTGGCTGGCCTGCTTACATTTATTGAATATTTCCAACAATTTCAGTAAAATGGTTAACTTTAAGTTTTCTATAAATATAACTTCGAGTGTCTGTTCATGT
Organism: Leptobrachium leishanense; assembly: GCA_009667805.1. NCBI lineage: Eukaryota > Metazoa > Chordata > Amphibia > Anura > Megophryidae > Leptobrachium > Leptobrachium leishanense. The sequence goes on along the minus strand of RXON01002821.1, from coordinate 35,328 downwards.
GTATGTGTTCACCTGTTTGTGTGTCTGCTAGAGTGTTTATGTGTGTCTGCTAATGTGTGTCTTTAAGTATGTAATTTCAACTCCTCCAGGTAATGAATACACAACCTTCCCAAAACAATATATAAGTGAATTCAGGAGTAGATATATGAAACGACTGCAGTTATGCATTAATATACAGTCCAGTGAGAATGAAGAAGATGTTTATTTGTGTGTAGTATTGGGATGCAAACATATATATGTGTGTGTAATATCCATGTATGTAAATAAAGGGGGTTCTATGCAAATATATATATATATATATATATATATAGTATAAATGCAAGTGGCGCATTGGCTTATTCTCAGAGTATTACTGCATTAAAGTTACATAGTTACATAGGCTGAAAAAAGACATGCATCCATCAGGTTCAGGCTTTCACACATCACCTACTGCTGTTGATCCAAAAAATGGCAAAAAACCCAGTCTGAAGCGCTCGCCAATATGCATCACACTGGGAAATAGTAATAGAGACCCACTATAAAAATAGTGGTAAGATGACACCTACAATATACAAGATGGAATTCGGTTAATAACGTGATTGATCACAAAATGCAAAAAGGTATTGAAACCAAATATATTGAGAAAAGCTGATCCACTGAACTCGTCAGTAGGAACACAATGCATAAGTGACAAAGTAAAACAAACTTTTATTGGGGCATGATGCCAAATATAAAACCAACATCAAGATGATCACATTGAACAGACACACAACTTTGAAAACAGAAGTATTCAAAGGCTTGGGAAACTCCGTGTGTATAAAGTATTTGTGAGCTTAAGTGAACATTTCCATCAAAATCAGCCAATATAGATATATATATATATTGGAGGAAAACCGCTCAATCACAAAAAACCCAGTCTGAAGCGCTCGCCAATAAGCACCATACTGGGAAATAGATCCTTCTTGACCACAGAATGGCAGTCAGATTTCTCCTTGGATCAAGCAGCTTTTACATAAATACTAAATAATATAACCTTTAATATTATGTTTTTGCAGGAAGTCATCCAGTCGTTTTTTAAAAATCTGTACAGTCTCTGACCCAACCACCTCAACAGGCAGAGAATTCAACAACTTTATTGTTCTCACCGTAAGATAACCCTTCCTATGCTTTAGGCTGAATTTCCTTTCGTCCAGTCTAATTGGGTGACCTCGTGTCCTGTGTATAGTCCTATTAATGAATAGGTTTTCAAATAATGGTTTATAATGGCCCGTATATATTTATTTAAAGTTTTCAGATCCTCTCTAAGGCGCAGTTTCTCTAAACTAAACAGGTTTAAGCTTGTTAGCCTTTCCTCAACTTAAATCTTCCATTCCCCTTATTAATTTAGTCTCCCATCTCTGCACCTTTCTTGTGCTATGATATCCTTTCTTAAGACAGGTGCCCAAAATTGAAATGCATATTCAAGGTGCATTCGTACCATTGATTTATATAGAGGCAAAATTATGCTTTGACCATGCTGATTTTTACCAATTATACCTCCCAATGGATTCCTGAATATTATCCCTTAGTAACCCGTCAAATAGTTTCCCAGCCACAGATGTTAAGCTCACAGGTCTATAATTCCCAGGCATACATTTTGAACCTTTCTTAAATATTGAGACCACATCAGCTTTTCTCCAATCCTCTGGTACGATTCCTGAAAGAAAAGAATCTTGAAAGATTAAGAACAGAGGTTTCAACACATAGCTCCCTCAGTACTCGCGGGTGAATTCCATCCGGCCCTTGGGCTTTGTTCACATTCACTTTGTTTAGTTGCTGCAACATCTTTTCTTGAGTCAACCAATCACATTTTATTAGTAAGTTTTAATCAATGATTTGCATGTTTCCTGCTATAGGTTTCACTTTGATAAATACTGAAGAACAATATTCATTTCAAAATTTCTGCCTTATCTCGATTTTCAGTTAATAACACCCCTGACTCCGATTACAGTGAACCTACGCTTTCACTCTTGGGTTTTTTAGAATTTTTTACTGAAAGAATCTTTTATGGTTGGCCTTGCTCTCTTTTTCATTTTCTAGTTTAGCCCATCTAATCGCTTTTTTACATGCTTTATTGTCTGCCTTCTATGCTTTATAGGGTGCCTCAGATTTATAAGCTGTAAATGCCTTCTTTTTATTTTTCATTTCCTTGGTTACCTTCCTACTGAGCCACATTGGTTTCAGTCTGTTTCTTTTATATTTATTACCCAGTGGAATATATTGGGATGTGTACTTTTCTAGTGTTAGCTTAACGATATTCCACTTAACCTTTGTGTTTTTCCCATGAAAGAGTTTCTGCCAGTCAATGACAATGAGAGCATCCCTTATTTTAATGAAGTTGGCCTTTTTAAAATTGTATGTTTTAGCATGTCCCGTATGAATGTGCTTTTTTGAGTTTATTTCAAAAGACACCATATTATGATCATTGTTTCCCAACTGCTCACTTGAATATTTGAGTAAAGATCCACATTGTTTGTTATAACCAGATCCAAACAGGTATCCTTTCGAATTGGTTCTTCTACCAGTTGTGTCATGAAGGTATCATTTAACCGGTTCAGAAACAAGATTCTCTTCACTGAATTACTAGTCCCACTATCCCAATTAAACTTTCCAATAATTAAAGTGCTACTCAGATGTGCAGCCTTCCGGATTTACTCTAACAGCTGTTCTTCCTCATCATTATCTATATTAGGTGGTTTATAACATATGCCATCCAATAGTTGACTTCCCTGTTTATTCCCCAAACAGACATTTACCTATACAGATTCCACATTTCCCTTATTGCTTACCAGGTGCGCACTATTCGGCTTTAAATCATGATTGACATACAAACATATTCCCCCCCCTTTTTATGTTTCCTATCCTTCCTAAACAATGCAAAACCATGTAAGTTTACTGCCCAGTCATGCGTTTCATCCCACCACATTTCTGTTATAACTATTATGTCGTATTGCTTAGTGTATGCTATAGTCTCTCGTTCCAGCCTCTTGTTATTGAGGCTCCTTGTATTAGCAAGCATACTTTTAATATTGTCATGAACCACACATGCTGAATGTGACTTTACATTGCATGCCTCCACTGTTCTGACCAGTGGCGACTCTAGGAACAATATTTACGGGGGGCACATAGGATACCACAGTCAAAACTGGGGGGGCACTAATAGTTTTCACCACTAAATCATACCACTGAATAAAACTATCACCTGGTGTGAGCTAAAACACAATCGCTAAAGGAAAACTTTAGCGAAAGTCGCTAAAACGTAGTGCCTGATGACCTAACAGATCACCTTGTCCGCGGTAGTCCATGAACAAGGTTGTTTAGCGCATGCTAGGTAAACTAATGCGGTTGTGTACAGGATAGAACTGGTTTTTTTTCCAGTGCAGAGTGCCGGGCCATACCTATCCCCTGCCCGCACAAGCTTGAATATGAACACATCCAGTGAATAATCTCACACCCTGCATTATTAAAATCCTCCACGGTGGCCGTATCATCCATGTTTTGATGCACACATATATTAAAGCTGATGGGCATTGCATGATAAATGCCTCCCAGCAGCATGTAGAATCATTACACTGCATTTAATAGATCCAAAAGGAAGGCCAGGTGAGCGACAAAAATTTCCCTGCTGCAGCATATAAATAATACAGGTTTCAGGACAAGACTTATTCACGTGTCCCTTTAAACATGGTCCACACAGTCACCCTAATAATCAACCGCTTCCATACTATGAATAACCCCCAGCATAACATGTTTAAAATTAGGCAATATATTAGAATTAGGATATATGTGGGTAAAGGACACATTTATAATAGAGCTGACTGCAACAGCAGTGACATTGCTGACCAGATCCATTACTGTGGTGTATGGGGCCAAAAGAACACCTGTGCTGCATTCCTTTACATTGCCTGGTAATTGCCTGTTAATTTTGGGCGAGGACCTGTTTTTTCTGTCTTTTTGGAGTTAGCAGCAGGGTTGAGCAGTAGGTAAAATGTTGCAATTAGCACCCCTCAAAAAATTAGCGCTGGCACCAAGTGATCTGTTAGCTGCAAAAGCGCTAGAGATCTCTAGTGCTCCCCATGTTAAGCAAAGGACGCGGAGAGTACAGTAAGCTTGCAGTACAAATCGCTAATAGTAACGCGCTAAGTGATTTTTCCCGTTTGTAGCAGGAGGCAAACGATCTGTTGATCCGGCGCTAGACTGAATTAACCTGGCGCTAACGCATAACCACGCCGACGCAAGGGTTAACTCACACCAGGTAATAGTGCCCTAAATAAGTATATAATTAAGATTCCAAAACCCCAGAGTAATGTGATGCAATGAGTAATGTGACGCAATGAGTAATGTGACGCAATGAGTAATGTGACGCAATGAGCAATGTGAGGCAATGAGTAATGTGACGCAATGAGTAATGTGACGCAATGAGCAATGTGACGCAATGATGCCTTTTTATTGTACTAACCTGATACTTAATATTTTATTTGCCGCAATTCAGCAGTTTTTGCTGAATGTCTGATTGCTGCTTCAGCGACTCCACTTTTAGCAAATTATAGTGACCATTCGTTAAATAGGGAATTCACCTTATTTTCGGAGAAATAAATTCCCCGAAATGTGACAAAAAGCAGAGGATCTAAAGATAAATAGACCCTTTAGATTCTAACTTCCATAGTAACCCCTAAAATGCCATAAACCCAGGGAGATACAATAAAAATAATAAACAATGTGGCATTTAGCTACCCCTTAACCCCTAATATGCAACTGATCAAGGGAAAACGTGAAATGAATACACCGTGAGGCATGTAGCCAACCCATTAACCCCTAAAATGCCAATAATCAAGGAAAAAATAAAATGTATACTGTGAGGGATGAAGCCTACCCGTTAACCCTTAATATACAACTAAAACCAAGGCAAAAATTAACGTAATACACAATGTAATGTATAGTCTGAACATTAACCACTTCACTGCTGAGCCATTTCAACCCTGTGAAAATGTTTACGTTTAAGTGCACGTTTTTATTTAATGTTTTATGACTTTTACTTTATACAGAATATGGTCATGTTGGGTATCATTGGAAAGGCCAGAATCTGCCGTTTCCAATGACACATAGAATCATATACGATGCATAGAAACAGAGATACCGCGGTCCGAAAAAGTGTTAGAAGCTGGATGCTGATTTTTGATGGGGGGGCACATGGGGCAAGGAATAACCTAGGGGGGCAAATGCCCCCCTTGCCCCCCTGTAGAGACGCCTATGGTTCTGACATTACCCATCCCCCGTCTCCACCCCCATAATCTGAGCTGAATCCAATCCACTATCTGTTATATCTCCCTTTTGTAGGCTTCTGTATCCCTCCCCCTTCCACTAGTTAAAGTCTCCAACCTTTTAGCCATCCTGTCCCCCAGCACAGCTGTCCCTCTTCCATTCAGGTACAATCCATCACGACTACACAGATTGTACCCCAAAGCAAAATGAGCCCAGTGCTGTAAAATCCCAAAGCCCTCCTTCCTGCACCAAGACTTAAGCCATGAATTGACCTCCCTGATCTCCCGCTGCCTTTCCACTGTAGCGCATGGCACAAGTAGTATCTCAGAAAATACTACCTTGAAGGATCTCTTCTTCAGTTTACTTCCTAGCTCTCTGAACTCATTCTTAAGGTCCTTCCATCTTCCTCTTACTTTGTCTTTGGTACCAATATGGACCATAACAGCTGAGCCTCATGGTACAAAAAAAACAGATAGTACAACAAATGCTTATACCGGCTATTGAATATGGAGATGTTGTGTATACAGCTGCCGCGCAAACGCATCTTCGCAAAATAACTACATTGCATAACTCATTCGCTTTGTGCTTCAATGTAACTACGTGACCCACCCTTGTGACATGTTAAAAGAGCTAAACTGGCCATCGCTGGAATCTAGAGGCCTCCTTCACCTTTCCAACCTGGTGTTTAAGAGATTTTATGGGAAGCTACCACCCTACCTGAATAGACTGCTTCCCCTAGCAGTTCCCTCATCCTATAACCCACGATCCAGGACCAGCACCTTACTTGCAATACCACAATACAAAAAAAAAGTGTCTCGATCCTCATTTTCCTACAGAGCACCACAATTATAGAATAACCTCCCAGACACCATCAAACCTTCCCCCAGTTTAAAGTCAGTTAAGAGATCTCTATTAATATACCTTGATACAGAATGCACCTGTAAACATGCAACATACAGGGTTATTCAAAGAGATTCGAAAAGTCACCGCACGTTCGGTGACTTTTCGTTCTCTTCAATTCGGTTCCTTTTGCCGATCCCATTTTGGTGACCCTGCGGTGTATTCAGCAAACACCACAGGGTCCCCGATTTGCTGGGAAAAGTCACCGCAAACCTGACGAAAACTAACCGCAAAACCCACCGAATGCACGCCGAAAACAAGCAAAAACATCTGGATTAACCTTCGAAAAACCCGAGCAGGAGCCATCACACGCAGCAAAGCAGCCGAACAGGAGCCGAATCACACAGAGCCGAAGCAGCTGAGACGCAGAGGAGGCAGTGAATAAATTAGCAAAACCATTTGTATGAATCTGTGAAAATGAAACGCTGTTTGCAAAGAAACTACTGAGCGAAAATGTCTGAAATTTACACAGGAGGTCCAGGGAATGATAATAAAGAGGGCTGTTACAGAAAAAAGAAGTAAACTTAAAAAAAATAAAAAAAATTCTGACAAATGCTTAAAGTATCCTAAAAAATCTATAAATAGACTTTTGCTGCAGAATTTTATAATGAATGGTTTATTAGATATTGAATTAAAACGGGAATATTTTTAACATTGAAGTCTATGGGATTCTCCTGAATATATTTGCCGAATTAAACCACCGAATGGCAGGGCATTAGGGGAACCTTTCACTGCTGGTTTGTGTTCTCTGAATAGCTGACGCAGTGCTTTTTTATGGGGATTTCACTGCCCTCGAACAGGCACCGAACAGGCACCGTATGTGCAGACAATTCGCCAGGATTTGGCGAATTGCCTGCTCTCTGGATAGTCGAATGGCCAGGAAAGGTAACCGATCGCTGATTTTCAGCATTCAGTTACCTTTCTCAAGCAATTCGGATCTCTTTGGATAACCCTGATAATGAATATATTTTCAACAAATTTATGTTCTGTGTTAACTGTATATTTGTTTTTAATATCTTGCATTTATTACTTTGTATTTCTGTAACAACTGTAAAAATTCAATGTTTCTTGAACCCAGGATATACTTGAAAACAAGTGAAATCTCAAAATATCCTTCGTAGTAAAATACTTTACAAATAAAATCAATAAATAGTCTCCAGCCCCTCCCAATAATCGATCTACTCGGTCAGCCACATGCCTAACACGGGCACCCGGCAGGCAGCAAACTGTCCGGTTAAGGCTACGGGCACACGAGCACACTAAGTGCGTGCGTGTGACCGCACTTCCCTGTGTTTGTTACAGCTTTGTGACGGATTGACGGGAAGGGCACATGGGGTAGCCCGCTCATGAATTGCTAGACGGATGCTGACGGAGCTACAAAGTGCAATCCTCCATAGGAGGATCTTGCTTTGCAGTGCTGAGCGCACTAAACTGCGCTCAGCGAGGTGGCCAAACGGGCGTCAGAGTGGAAGGAACGTCCGCTCTCACGGACGTTCCTTCCGCTCTGAAAAATGCCTGTGTGCCCGTAGCCTTAGGTGATCGGAACGATAGATTACCCTGTCTACTCTCTTAATAATAGAGTCACCTACCACCACAATCTGTCTAGGCTTACTTGCCCTCTTTATCCCTTCCTTACTTGGTGGGCTGATCCCCCTGCTGTTAGAGGGAGCAGCCTCCCCCAATACTGCTACACCTGAGCTGATGCACCCAACATCTTCCCTCAAAGGGGCAAATCTGCGTGTGTGCGCAAGGTCAGGACTAACCAACCTTTTCCTCTTCCCTCCCCATGCTACCACGTGTCACTGACATCCAGCTACCAACCTGCTCCCCAGTTGACTCCACTCCTACACCACTAGATTCCCCAGCTATACTCTGCTCCATAAGAAGCAGGCCCCTCTCAAGATTGTCTTTGTATAAATCAGTATGTGTATGAATGCAGATGTGACTTTGTATGTAGTAGCATCAGCACAGAAAATATATATGTATGTGAATGATGTTTTGGAGTATTAATAAGTCATTCCAAACATGATTATTCGATCTTACTACACTAAAATAAAAATTGGGCAATTTTAACCAATGAAAAATAGATTAGTACAGTTTACCCAGCATGCAGTTTGCTTGAGCTTAAACAAGTTGCTCTTATGGAATGAACACATGGTGTAGGCTGCTCCTGACATGCTTAACAGGTCCCAGTCCTTTGCAATTTTTCAAATCTCACAGTCATACAATATTTCTTTAAAATTGCTGACTCCCTCGCTGTACTATTCAGGCCTATTGCTGCAAAAATATTGTTGCTGGAACGCCACTTTTTCCCCTTTGATTAGTCATTCTTGCCCTTCTCAGATCTCCATGGTCATCCGCGTCTCCTGTATTCCTTTACTTAATAAAGCAGTGGTCTGGATAGTTCAAAAGTCATGAACACATGAATGAAGAAATAACTAGTTCCACTACCATTACAGGAGCCAATATAGGAATATAAACAAACTGGATATACTGAGTGAAACAGATGATTATTATTATGTGGAGACTTATTTATGGTTTCCACTAGAACGTTGAACAGCATTGAAAATCCAGAAAGTTTTGGACTGCAGAACTCAATGGACGGCTTGGATTCTGTGAAGTAGAAGCATTACCTGGCAAGTGCACTGTATTACAAAAAGCTCTGGGAATGTAATTTTAAGTTTCTGTGTCTTTATTTAAGAGAGTGTGGCATCTGTCTAGGATGGCCTTCTATTGTCAGACAAGGCTAATAAGTCCAGACAGGGGGCTAGACCAGAATTTTGGCATGTTTCAACAGAAAAACCCTAGTAAAAAAGACAAAGGGTATAGTGACACAGAACATTTTTTTCCTGAAGCAAAATTACTTAACACAAGCTTTTCTCAGACTACTTGTCAGGGCCGCTCACCCACCTGAATGCTCAAAAGCCCATTTGCTAGTGTAGCGATGTGTTAAAGTTTACTGTGGCAGTACCCATTTTTAGCCACAAGATGGAGACAATCACAATTAAAGACTCTGGACACTCGAACTACATGTCCCGGCATGCTTTGCGAAGAAACAGGAAGTGGGTGGGTTTGTGGAGACGCTGTACATCCTGCACCTCGTGGAGAACAGGCAGAGCGCGCCAGGGAGCAGAGGAGAGTGGATGCACACACAGAGAAGGAGAGACCAAAAGACAGGCCGGAACGCAGACAGAGTGGATTGGGCCTTAGGATTGGGTCACCCAGCCTTGCGGGAGACAGATATCACCATCTACATTATCCGAGTGCAGTGCTGAGGAGAGAAGACCCCTCGAGTAAGGAGTACCGCGGTCGATTGAAGCGGGGAGCAGGCGGTAAGCTGGCTGAGTCGCGGCTGATCGATAGAAGGCCAGACAACAGATCCGGTGGTCGGCGTCCCCAGTCAATATCGAGCGGAGAGACGTCCTGGGTCAACGGAACCTCAAGTTGCGCTGGATGGGTGAGAGGCCCCAAGGCCGTATGTGAATAAGAGCGTACGCTGTTGTTTTCCTTCTAAAACCCACAGGGCCCCAACTGACTAGTCGAAGACATCATTAAAGTAAACTCACTGGCCAGTTGAAAAGTACCCGGGTACCACATACACACGAACACACACTACCAAATGTTCTGGGACTTAACCTGTGCAGGACTCATTTTCCTTTTTCGAATCGGGACAAGGGGGCAAAGTTAAAGTTACATTCCGAACATTTTTTCCTCTTTTTGTTCCCGCTGCGCGTTTACCGTGATACGAGAACTGTGTATTTTATTGTGTCCCGCTACGCGGTTTTTCCTCGAATTTCGTATCTTTTAATTTTCTGCTCGGTCGGGGTTTTTTTTCCGAAAATACGAAGCCCTCGTGTTTTCGTTTCTTTTACCGCTACGCGTTTATCGTGTTACGAAAGTACTGTAAATCTTCCTGCATATACCGTGTCTTAAGAGCTGCAAACCTTTTAGTAAACCTTTTAAAATATAAAACTGTTCAGCGTGTTGGAGTATATTTATTCCCTAGTGCGGGGAGACTGACCCGTGGTTCATTTTCAGCGGCTCCTCCGGGAGTGAGCGCTACACGTGGGGGCTCGTCCGGGATTCAGTCTCTGGAAAAACCGCATCTAAAGGGTTAAATATGGATCCAGACACTGCTGCCGAATGGTGTGGGGAGCACAGTAGTCAGTTAGCATGTTGCATAGTCATGGATATTCCTGCAGACACTTGGGCCGAAGATCAGATTCGCCAGGCCGTGGCCACGCTAGCACCAGATCATCGGGGGTTAATTCTGGACATTAAGAAAAACCAGATACCTCTCACACGCATGTTCTTCTCGAATGGAGAAAAGGTATTCCAGCATGTTTTCGGGGCGCGAGCGTGAAGCTGACCGATGAGGTGGAAGTCCAACTGATTCAGCCAAGTGCGCCACGTGGCGAAGCCGAAAGTGTTCCCGCGCCCAGTCCGTTGGCCATGATCGGGCCTGAATTTATCGTGGCTATTGGAGATTTGCTGGCTAAATGTCAGAAAACAAGCCCTCCTCACACTAATTTCGGTTATCGACGGTTAAGGAACTTTACAGGAAATGTACCAACTCCGGCGGGAGAAGAAACCTTTGAGGAATGGGTGGAACAGGCGATGCAGGCACTGGATGAGTGGGACGTCCCTGAGGCCCAGAAAAAGCAAAGGATCACCGAGAGTTTAAAGGGACCTGCGTCAGAAGCGGTGAGAAACCTAAAACTGAGTAGGAAAGATTGTACTGCTTTGGATTATCTGAACGTTCTTGAAGAAGTGTTTGGGCGAACAGAAAAGGCAGCGGAACTAGTATATCAGTACGAACACACCTATCAGAAGAGAGGTGAGAGAATGATTGATTACATGGGGCGCTTGGATAAGATTCTGCACCAAATACTCCTCAAGAAAGGGGCCAAACCGGCTGACGTAGACAAGATACGAATAAAGCAGATCCTGAGGGGCTCTCAACCGTTAGATCCGGTGATGATGCAGCTGAGAAGCAGAGCAGTTAATCAAGAGTTGAAGTACCTGGAACTGATCCGAGTGGTACGAGAGGAGGAGGCTCTGCTGGAAGAGAAATCCTTCAGGCGGGGAGAAAGGGCTTATGCACAACCTGCAAGATATAACGACGGTCTGCAGCCTGAAAACGACTCGTTAGACACCTATGGATCTGACCTGGATGAACAGGAGCAGTTAGTCGGTTTTAAATTCATCGAAAAGGCTGCTAAAGAATCGAACTCTTCTGAACGAAGTGAGTTGTTCAAGACTGTAAAGAAGGTACAGGAAGCTCAAACTGAACTGCAGAAAGCGCACGCTGAACTGTGCAGGGTGTTGATGAAGGTGACCGAGATGCAGGGAGAAATGCAAAAGTTCCTAACAGGTATGCAGACGACTGAAGTTGCCGTGGCGTCTGGTTCAGATCTCTTATTAGAACTCAACAAGCAACCATGTCTCCACTGTCGAGGAAGAGATGTTTCGGTTGTGGAGAAATGGGCCATTTCCGTGCGCAGTGTAAAGGCCGGAAGCCTGAGAAGGATAAAGTTGAGTGGCTGCTGAAAGCCCTAGAGGGACTGTTATCTACTCCACCAGCGGGAAACGCCAGAGGGCACCAGTAAAGGAGCAACCTAGGTGCCCAGAAGTTGAATCTCGCTCCAAGAACCAATTTAAAACTAAGAGGGCAAGAGGGCCAAAGTCAAGCCGACTGCTGAGCCTGCCAGAATGGAAAGAGTCACTCCCTTAGCGTCCGGGTCTACGTCATGGGGAAGCAATGCACACCCAAAACCTGCACGGGCCAAGAAAAAGGCCAGGGTCCAGCAAACTGGGTCTAAGCGTCCGGATACCTCCACCAAGTTTCCTGACCAGCTGATAGGTCCCTCTCCGATTGTGCCAATCCAAGTGGAGGGAGTTTACACCAAAGCTCTGTTAGATTCGGGGGCTCAAGTGACTTTGATTTATAAAGACTTCTATGAGAAACACTTAAAGCACATTCCTCTGCAAGAATTGAAGGATTTGGAAATATGGGGTATCGGCACTGAGAAACTCCCTTATGACGGGTATCTGCAAGTAAGGTTGGAGATCGGATCTGAAGTCATCGGACAGTCCGGAGGCTGTGACGCCTTGGCCATTGTGTGCCCGACCCTCGGGTGCAAACAGAATCTCTCTGATAGTGGGGACAAATACGGACCTAGTGCGGCGTCTCCTGACCCCCATCGTAGTGGAAAAAGGGTCAACTCAAGGAGTGCACCCCATGTTACGACCGGTCTATCAGAGGATGGTTGAAGAACGGAAAGCACCTGCTGAGGTGGGAAGACTGTGGAGACTGGGTGGGACAGAGAAGGTTCTGCAAGCAGGAGAAGTAGCGAGCTTCCGGGTTTCAGTTAAGTTGAACGGATCGCAACCAGGTCCCTATGTGGTGCTGGGAACCGATGTCAGTCATGGGAGTGAAACCGGAGTCGAAGTAATTCCTGAAATAATCTCCACAAAAGCCTTGAAGAGGACACGAGGAAGAGTCTCGGTCAGTGTGTGCAATGTGACAGATTCTCCAGTAGTCCTTAAAGCACGAATGCCTATCGGGCAAGTAGAGTCTGCTACACCCCTCTCCACCGATTTAGGAGGGGGAGTGGATAAAGAGATTTCGGATGAAAGATTCTACCCTAAAGACGCCCCCATTTCACCTGAGTGGAAGAAACGTCTTCAGTCTCAAGTTCTAAAGTGGAAAGAATTATTCTCGAAAGATGAGTTCGATGTGGGCCTGGCTAAGAGTACGGAACACCGCATTCGGTTGCAAGAAGACAAGCCGTTTCGTGAAAGGTCAAGGCGAGTTCCGCTGGGAGACTTGGATGATCTACGAGAACAGCTAAATGAGTTGCAGAGAACCAATGTGATTCAAGAGTCCAGGAGCCCATATGCATCTCCAATAGTGCTGGTCAGGAAGAAGAATGGTTCTGTCCGCTTGTGCATAGACTATCGCACCCTGAACCGAAGAACCATCCCCGACCAATACGCCACTCCTCGGATTGAAGATGCCTTACAGTGTTTGTCTGGAGCAAAGTGGTTCAGTGTGTTAGACCTGCGAAGCGGATATCATCAGATACCGATGCACCCTGAAGACAAAGAGAAAACTGCGTTCATTTGTCCACTGGGGTTCTTTGAGTTCAATAGAATGCCTCAAGGTCTGACGGGAGCTCCAGCCACGTTCCAACGGTTGATGGAGAAGACAGTCGGGGATATGAATCTAATCGAAGTGTTTGTGTACCTGGATGACATAATTGTGTTCGGGAAGACTCTGGAAGAGCATGAGCAACGTTTGGAGAAGGTCTTGAAGAGGCTCCATGAAGAGGGGTTGAAATTGTCTCTGGAGAAATGCCAGTTCTGTTTACCGTCAGTCACATATCTGGGACACGTGGTCTCGGCAGAAGGTGTTTCGACAGATCCTCGAAAGTTGGAGGCCGTAGCTTCTTGGCCTAGACCTCGAAACGTCACTGAACTTAGATCTTTCTTGGGATTCTGCTCATACTATCGAAGATTTGTGGGAGGATTCGCAAAGATAGCTCAGCCGCTGAACAAACTCCTACAGAAAGAAACCACCGAAGAAGGCTGTAAGGTCTCTGATCGAAACCCTCCGCTCCGGGACCAAGGAAAGCTAAAGAGTCCATACAAGGTGAATGGACTAGTCAATGTGAAGGTGCGTTTGTGAAGCTGAAAGAGAATCTAACCCGAGCTCCTGTTCTGGCCTACGCGGACCCTCACAAGCCGTATGAACTACATGTGGATGCCAGCCGAGAAGGTTGGGAGGAGTCCTATATCAGGAGTATGATGGATTGCTGAGGCCTGTAGCGTACGTGAGCCGGAGCCTTGCGCCTTCTGAGAAGAACTATCCTACTCACAAACTGGAGTTCCTAGCCTTGAAGTGGGCAGTGGTGGACAAGTTGAAAGACTATCTGTATGGAGCTGAGTTCGTGATCAAGACGGATAATAATCCTCTCACCTATATCCTTACTACTGCAAAACTGGACGCAACGGGACATCGGTGGTTGGCCGCTCTGTCAGGGTTTCGGTTCAGCCTGAAGTATCGCCCTGGGGTGAACAATCGAGATGCTGATGCTTTGTCGAGAAGACCCTACACTACAGAATGGACTCAGGTGACTCCAGACGGGGTGCAAGCTTTGTGTCAAGGAACAGAACGCCGGGTCAAGGGAGGAGTTGAAGCGGAGGCCATAGGAGTCATGGCCGCGGCTGTTCCTGAGTTCTTACTGTAACCTTCGCAATTGAGGGATGAAAATCTACCTACCTTTTCCAAGCAGGACCTGAAAGCGGATCAAGCTAGAGACCCTTTGATTGCATTGACCATAAAGGCCCTGACTGCAAACCAGCGAGAGATTCTGTTAACCAATTCCCCGGATGGAGCCAGATTGGTTTACAAAGAGTGGGAGCGGTTGAAGATGTTGGATGGGGTGGTCTACCGAAGGGGCCCCTCGACCAATTCCGAAGAGATTCAACAGTTATTTCTCCCCACTAAACACAGGGAGAGTGTGTTGCGATCATTACATGATGAGCATGGACATTTGGGTGCTGAGAGAACTTTTAAGTTGGTGCGAGATAGGTTTTATTGGCCTTGCATGAGGGCTGAAGTTGAGAGTTATTGCCATTCCTGTCTGAGGTGCATTCAGAGGAAAACTCTACCAACCCGAGCTGCTCCAATGAGCCATCTACAGAGTCAGGGACCCATGGATTTGGTGTGCATTGACTTCTGTGCTTAGAGCCGGATGCTAGTGGGCAAGGGAACATTCTGATAGTGACTGATCATTTCACCCGTTATGCCCAAGCTTTTTCTACAAAAGACCAACGCGCTCCGACGGTGGCGAAGGTGTTGATGGAAAAGTTCTTTGTTCATTACGGCCTGCCAAGAAGAATACACTCTGATCAGGGAAGAGACTTTGAAAGTAGATTGGTCGGGCAATTGCTGGAGTTGTTGGGAATTCAAAAGACTCGAACTACGCCATACCACCCAGGGTGATGCTCAGCCTGAAAGGTTTAATCGCACGCTGCTAAACATGCTGGGGACCTTGTCTAATGTAGAGAAGCAGAGTTGGAGTCGTCATATAGCTACTCTGGTGCATGCATATAACAGTACGGAGAGTGATGCAACAGGATATTCACCGTACCGTCTTATGTTCGGAAGAGAAGCTCGACTGCCGGTTGATTTGGCATTTGGGTTATCTTTAGACCAGACGTCGGTAGCTTCTCATAGAAACTACGTGGATAGACTTCGGAAGAATCTGGCTTCTGCGTTTGAACAGGCCCGTTTGACTTCAGGTAACAGGGAGCAAAGGAACAAGAAGAACTATGATTTGAAGGTTCGAATACAGGATCTACAACCCGGTGATAGGGTTCTGTTGAAGAATTTGGGTGCTGCTGCGAGACACAAGCTGGCGGATAGATGGAGTTCTCAGGTTTACATTGTTTGCAAACAACTGCCAGGTCTGCCGGTGTATCAGATTCGCCCTGATGGAAAGGCTGGTCCCCTCAAGAATTGGCACCGAAATCACTTGTTACCTTTGAGAGAGGCTGTGAGGATACCAGTGGAAAACGAACTTCCTCCGGCGAATCCGCATGCTCCACGTGTTCCTCCTGTCACTCGGTCTCAACAGACTCAGGTTGTTGGAGAGAGCGAAAGAGACAGCGACGAAGAGAGTTTCTGTTTAGATTGGATACGCTCACCAGAACCTGAAGAGGTCGTCCCAGTTCCTTGTCAGTGGGAAAGTAACTTGAGGGCTGAAGCTCCTGAATTTCAGTGGGAATTCCCCGAAAATATGGAACTCCCTGAAACCTTGAGCTTCCGTTAAGGGTCCCGGATATTGTTAGAGACCCTGTAGCTCCTGAAGACGAGCCTTACGATTATAGTTCTATGCCTTCCCTGGAGGGATCGTACTCGGAGGAAGTGTCTGCTCCAGTGGCCGACATAAGGACTGAGCCTATACCTATAGTACTTCCACCTGAAGAGGAACGGAAGGAGCCTGAACAGAAACGCTCTATTCGACCGCCCCAGCGACTTACCTATGACTCACCAGGACATAGCACTGAAGAGGCCATCACCACTGTGCAGAGATTGCCCGAAGTGTCTGCTATGTTAGCTGAGGTAGCCAGAACATGAGTCAGCTTGAGAAAGTGTTTCTAACCCACTGCATGTATGCTGCTGAACCTGTATATGCTGTATAAACTGTGTGCATATTGTAAAAGGATAATGTAACTGTTGTACCTCCTTGGAGAGACCCAAGAGTTCTAGGAGGGGGAGAGTGTAGCGATGTGTTAAAGTTTACTGTGGCAGTACCCATTTTTAGCCACAAGATGGAGACAATCACGATTAAAGACTTTGGACACTCGAACTACATGTCCCGGCATGCTTTGCGAAGAAACAGGAAGTGGGTGGGTTTGTGGAGACGCTGTACATCCTGCACCTCGTGGAGAACAGGCAGAGCGCGCCAGGGAGCAGAGGAGAGTGGATGCACACACAGAGAAGGAGAGACCAAAAGACAGGCCGGAACGCAGACAGAGTGGATTGGGCCTTAGGATTGGGTCACCCAGCCTTGCGGGAGACAGATATCACCATCTACATTATCCGAGTGCAGTGCTGAGGAGAGAAGACCCCTCGAGTAAGGAGTACCGCGGTCGATTGAAGCGGGGAGCAGGCGGTAAGCTGGCTGAGTCGCGGCTGATCGATAGAAGGCCAGACAACAGATCCGGTGGTCGGCGTCCCCAGTCAATATCGAGCGGAGAGACGTCCTGGGTCAACGGAACCTCAAGTTTGCGCTGGATGGGTGAGAGGCCCCAAGGCCGTATGTGAATAAGAGCGTACGCTGTTGTTTTCCTTCTAAAACCCACAGGGCCCCAACTGACTAGTCGAAGACATCATTAAAGTAAACTCACTGGCCAGTTGAAAAGTACCCGGGTACCACATACACACGAACACACACTACCAAATGTTCTGGGACTTAACCTGTGCAGGACTCATTTTCCTTTTTCGAATCGGGACAAGGGGGCAAAGTTAAAGTTACATTCCGAACATTTTTCCTCTTTTTGTTCCCGCTGCGCATTTACCGTGATACGAGAACTGTGTATTTTATTGTGTCCCGCTACGCGGTTTTTCCTCGGATTTCGTATCTTTTAATTTTCTGTTCGGTCGGGGTTTTTTTTTCCGAAAATACGAAGCCCTCGTGTTTTCGTTTCTTTTACCGCTACGCGTTTATCGTGTTACGAAAGTACTGTAAATCTTCCTGCATATACCGTGTCTTAAGAGCTGCAAACCTTTTAGTAAACCTTTTAAAATATAAAACTGTTCAGCGTGTTGGAGTATATTTATTCCCTAGTGCGGGGAGACTGACCCGTGGTTCATTTTCAGCGGCTCCTCCGGGAGTGAGTGCTACACTATCTTAGAGCTGCATCCACCCAGTGGCATGACTCCGGTGCCCCTCCGGCACTCATGGGTTTCACCTCATCATTGCTCTCCTATAGCCCCAATGCTAACGGCTTGCTGGCCCACTGTTTGCATGTCCTGGCACGGAATTTGTCCCTCTGGGATGTCCCAATACCTAGAAGAGTGCAGCACAGGTGACAGGGCCAAGAAAGCTAGGCCTCTATGTACGTAGCTGGTCTCCAATTAGCAGCCGACCCGTGGCACATCCCAATGATGTCACTCGGGGAGGGGCTCTTTATTTCTATAAAGGTTGAGGAGATGTATGCTTCCTCGCTCAGGTATGGAGGCAGTGTTGTAACAATAATGGCCTAATTCTATACCGAGTCTGTTCTATGTTTACCGACTCAACCCTGTTATACTGACTATAAGTGTTCGCTGCCAGCCCAGACCCACCTTACTACCCTTTGACTAGGGCAGGGCCGGCCCGACAATGGTGCAGAGTGGAGCAGCGGCGCCAGGTGGCAGAAATTCGGGGGCGGCAAATTTCAGCCCCCGGCACTGCTGTTGCTCTCTGCACTTTATTTTATGCGGTGGCGGCAGATCGTGCGGCCACCGCCTTCGTTCCGTCAACGAGCAGCAGCGGCATGAGTATCTGCCGCTCGACTGAGATCCATCCACCAGCCTGCCGCGATCGAGATCACGTGATCTTGCGAGATCGCGGCAGGCTGGAGGGTGGATCTCAGGCGAGCGGCAGATACTCACGAGGCTGCCGCTCGTTGAAGGAAGGAACGCGGCAGCCACAGGATCTGCCCGTCAGAGTCTGGGCCTGGCAGAGTGTGAGTCGGCCCTGGGGGCAAATATATCCATGTGTGAGCCTGGGGGCAAATATATCCATGTGTGGGCATGAGGGCAAATATATCCATGTGTGAGCCTGGGGGCAAATATTTCCATGTGTGAGCATGAGGGCAAATATATCCATGTGTGAGCCTGGGGGCAAATATATCCATGAGTGAGTCTGCGGGCAAATATTTGAATGAGTGAGTCTGGGGGCAAATATAGCCATGTGTGGGCACTGCTTGGTATGTGACGCTTGGCACTGCTGGGTATGTGATGCTTGGCACTGCTGGGTATGTGATGCTGGGCACTGCTGGGTATGTGATGCTGTGCACTGCTGGGTATGTGACGCTTGGCACTGCTGGGTATGTGACGTTGGGCACTGCTGGGTATGTGACGCTGGGCTCAGTTATATACACCTCACATTACTGTATCACAGAGCTCCACAGCAAGAAAATTCTAATGTACGGTGTGTATGAGTGTTTGAATTTTATTGCTGTGGCGCACTGTGATACGCTCATACACGCTGCATGTTGTTTTTTTTTGGGGGGGCAGCATTTCATCCTTCGCTCCAGGCAGCACAATGTCTTGGGCCGGCCCTGGACTAGGGTATGTACCTACTCACCTGGATATCTTGGCCAGTGTACCTTCCTGTTCACCACCAGTTCCACTAACACCCTAAGGTATGACCCATGTTCCGCAGCCAGAATTTACACTATACAAACTATAGAAAGCAAAATGTACAGTAACCTGCTTTTTGGTTTTACTAGCGCAGTAGCCATTAGTATCAATGACAAGGGCAGGTATACCTAATGGATCACTTGTTAATGATAAAACCTGCGTGGATTCTGTCCCATTGTGTTCCAAGAGCCTTCTAGAGAAAAGTTACTTTTTTCCTTCAATTTGACAGCGATTGTAGACTTTACAGAATAAATCTTTTTAAATAAATGAAATCAATTTAAATATCTTATCAAGTTAAGAAAAGGCAGAAGTCTAAATTACAATATGCAGCGTTCTGTCCTCTCAAAACCAGATTAACAGTACAGATTGTATTTTTTTCCAGGCATCAGTTTGATGATAAAGTAATGTAATCTATCTCTCTGATCCATAAAATCTGATCAATAATGCAGTGACAAGATAATCAGGATAATTGAGGTTTCGATTTAACATTATACCAAGAGAACACAGGCTGTGATGTACATTAGAACATGAACAGATGCTGGAAGACAATGAAATGTTGTAAACTGTAAGTATTTCAATATGCAAATCTAATTTTAACATTTGAAATAATATTCAATATAAAATGCAATTTAAATTTGCATTTCCATAATTATTTCAAATTATCACTATGTTCCATGCATGAATGATCAGTGTTTTCCATATAGAAAGCTATAATGAATAAATCTCGTTATGTAGTTCCTGACCCAATAACACCCTTTATTACTTATCTATTATTCTATACAACCTCATGTGACTTCATATAGCCTATCTTTAACATCTATACTAACACAGGGTCCCTCTAATACACCACTTCCAGGGTTATTCAGAGAGGTGAAAACCAGGAGAAGTGAAAATTCGAGGTCAAAATAGGCAAATTCTCCCATTTATCTCACTTTCCAAATCGGCTATTTGGTCTAGATTGTTCTCTTCTCCAGTCATTCTCCTGGTTTTCACCTCTCTCTGAATAACCCTGTTTGGTTTCACGCAACCTCTCCCTAAAACTCCTGTTCCTCCATGAAGCGTCTTCTACTAATTACATAAAAGGAAAAACCCTCCTCAACCTTGCTTAATATATCATAAACATAAAATCCGGTGCCTCTAAATTAGTACATCACTACTACATAAAATAATGTGCTGTATAGTGGTCATAACAAATACTAAAAAATACTTAGATTTTCCCAATAATCTTTTTAGTCGCATCTTCTTTCTAATGTCCACTTGCCCCCATCCAACTGCTTCCAAAAAGCTTGATCCATGGCGGTTATGCTTTAATACAAGGTGATGTGCATTGTCTGTTCAAAAAATAAATTTTTGTATTCTATATTATGTCTATTTCACTTTTTATAGATTATAAAGCACATACTTAAGTTTAAATTTAAGATTTTATTCATTGATTCGATGGTGCTGAAACCTTTTCTTGGCCCCCAGTGGAGTTGTCTCTTTAAATTTCCACGTTTATTTGTCCATCTGGAGTGATGAAAATGATAGATCTTTTTTCATGGGATATGCTCATGTGATCATAGATGTCTTGGGCAGATGGCAGAATGATGAAAGATTACAGAGTATGTATGAATAATATCCTAGAATCAGACAGCTAACGGCATCTCTGGATCACTTTAAGCTAATTGGAAACATTTTTCTTTGGGTTATGACTGTTTTGTATCACCCAGACACAACAAGGTTTTTTATGGGTAGAACAACCACCATAATGTCTTTGGTCTACGCCAGGACTATTTAATTTGCCTATACATCAGGTATACAATACATTCACTTCCACTCACCATCAAAGACAAGTATCACTATGACAGTAGTAATATCTTAGAAATTTCTTTCCAAGCCACAATCCTGAACTACCGGTCAGCGACCTAACCCGAAGGAGGTTTTGGTGGTGTTTCTGACGGTTGGATTCCATGAGGCGATCTATCCTCACTTCAGCCAGGTAAAAGAACCCGTTATATGCCGGTTTTGATTATACATCCTGTGAGCGATATTCAAGCGGTAGCTCGATTGTCAAATTATTTGTATCTGCGGTCTGCACTATGCTTGTAAAATTTCTCTTGCAGATATAACTTCATTTATCTATACATTCGTACAGGTTTATGCCTGTAAATGTCACTAGAAATATGTAATGTTTAGAAAAAAAATTCAATCTAATTCCCTCTATCAACACCTTTTAACATTTGAATTTTTTTTGGAAATCGGTTCACAACTAAATTCAGCTCATTCTTGAAATTCAGGCAGCTAATTAATGACTCCTATACAAAGTATAGGAGCTGTTAATGTACAGTAGGAAACCACAAATTCTGAGCTGCAAGCTAAGCTTATGGCAAGGTCAGAATTTTAACAGCAGCCAATATGTTAATGCATAATGCAGTGCTTCCCAAACCTGTCCTTAAGACCAGCTAACACACCAGGTTTTCCAGATATCTGAAGCACAACACATGTGATATGATTGCTGGTCAGTGAATGCAGTATTAAGCCTGCACTTTCCCATGGTACCGTAATCCTTAAAACCTGGCCTGAGGACAGGCTTGGAAATCACTGCTATAATGTATAACAGCTCCAGCCTTTAACTTTGTGACAAGATTGAAAAAGGGTCCCGGATCTTTCACGCTCACAGTTGTGAAGCAAAAGCTTACCAAATTGTAGACGATTGCAGATATGATAAATGATGTACTCCTTGTTTTACATGACCTATAACTTGAAACTATTAAATAATCCCTGTCATATGAGACAATTCCCAAACCAGTTAAAAATGTTTCTATCCAAAGCAATGTATCTTCAGTTTACCGGTTATGCTAGAATTATTGAAGGCAACATATAAGGGTTATTCAATAAGAGCTGACCTTGCCAACAAATTGCAGCTAACAGTCAATTTCACCAATTCCGTGGCAGTTCAGCAGGTCGCAAAGTTGTCAAATTGCCAAATATTGGTCGAACCGCCATGAAATATGGTGTAGTTCGCCTCAACTCTCTGCAATTTGGCGACCTTCGGCAGCAGTGAAATGGTCCCAGAGAGAAGTGAAGGGTAATCTATTCAGAGAACGCCGAACAGCACCAAAAGGTTAGCAAAATGCGCAGATTTTCAGTGGTTTGGTTTGACAGGTTTAAACAGGCGAATCCCATAGATTCATTGTAAAAAAAATATTTGCTTTTGTGTTATTTTTAAATCAACCATTTATTTAAATTTTCTCCAAAAAAAAAGCTTTATTTTTTTATTTTTTGGGTACTTTTTTGATTCCCACTTTTTTTTTTTTAAACATATTTTTATTCGTCTCAGATCAGGATGAATTTACAGAAAAAGGGGTAACATTTTTTTTTTTTTTTTTTTTTACCTTTACATATCATGTACAATCTGTAACAATGCAAAAAAAAAAAATCACAGCTTCCGGTGTTAATTAAAGTATTACATCACAAACCAGTACCCACTTTTTTTTAATGGCATATTTTTCATTCTGTAACTCACTGTTTTATTGTACTTTATAGGACCTTTTTATTATTTCCATGCATTTTTATTGTTTTAAAACACCTTTTTTTAAACAGCAGGGTTCTGCTTTTTTTCTTTTCTCCCATTTCAGCGGCTGATCGGCTTTTTTTCGGCGGCTGACCATTTTGTTCGGCGACATTTGCTTTTTTCAGCATTTCGGCTGAGTGACGGCGTTTGATGGTGTGCGTTGGTCAGTTCAGCGGCGTTCAGTGGATCTTTTGCTGTCTTCAGCGGCACTCAGCGGTCTGTTCGACAGTTTGGCGGATCCTATTTGGCGCACTACAGGGACCCTGCGGTGAATGGTGACTTCACCACAGGATTGGTGAATTGAAATCGCCAAAGCGCACGTAAGTGCACCAAATGAGAAAGCACCGAAATTTCACTGAAATTTTTAATTGTGTAACAGACCATTTATAGGACCTTTTTAATATTTCCATGCATTTTAATTGTTTTAAAACACTTTTTATAAATAGAGTTCCGTTGTTTGTTTTTTTCACCAGTTCGACGGATGATCGGCTTTTTTCGCCGGCGTTTGCTTTTTTCAGCGTTTCGGCTGAGTGGCGGCGTTTGGCGATGCGGTGGTCATTTCAGCAGCACTCGGCGGTCTGTTCAGCAACGTATGTCAGGCTGATCAATGGCATTCGACGGACGCACTTCAGGTACCCTGCGGTGAATTCTGAATTACCACTTATGAAACACTGTTTTGTTTTAGACCCCTCTCGTTTGTTTATTTACATTTTTTATGATAAGTTAGTATGTTTGGTATTGAGAAGCTTAAACATACCTTTAAAACAATAATTACAATTGTTTAAATATTACTTTAAGAGTATAAAATTAAACAATACCAAACAATTGGTCTGGACTTCAGTTTGCAAATATTGGCAGCAATTGCCCTGGTAGTTACTGGGTTAAACTCTTTTGGGCGACCATGTTGTTGCAAACTTTCTTTTAAAGATATCTTTGGAATATGTATTCTGCCATTACAAACATACTGATATAATGCAGACCCGGAAGGGGGTAGATTAGAGGTCCCGACCCGAACTTCCATTATTTTGATTATTAACTTGTCACACACATTATGTTTATAAAGATGGTTTTGCACGTATTGTTCTAGCATGTGTTGCTTGGGCTTATGTATACAAAAAAGATTTAATATGTTCTTTTTTTTTTTGGGAACTTTCCATAGCACATCTAGTCTGTGGATGTTTCCTGACTCATCAAAGCACAGATGGAATAATTACTGTCCTCCGCCTATGAGAATGGGATCTTAAACTATATTGTGAGTCATATCCACTTATTTGTCCTGAAGTCATCTATCAGATTTTATAAACTTCTTGTCCTTACAACAAAATCTGCCTTTCACTGTAACCATAGCTTGCGCTGTCAGACCTTTTCAAATTTGTTTCCAAAGTCAGAGCGTTCTTCTTTGGCAACGGTTATAGCACTAAGTCCACCTTCTCTTGTGTCTGGAACTACATTGGCTTCTATGTAGTCTTAACTTCACAAATATCACACTTCATTTTCTTACTGTCCATGTACTTTTTTCCTCTGGATCCTGCAATTCCACCCCCTGTCTAAAAAGAGTTTGTTTGCATAGCAGCATGACAAAAGCCACCAGTTTAATATTAGAAATCCAGGACTTGCAATAATTTGCTGGTCTACCATGCGACTTATCCACCTATGGCATGCCATGTTAGAAAGTCCTTTGTCATGGACACAAGGCCAGCTGGAACTCTCAAACAAACAGAACCAAAGTCCAAACTGGACAATATCACTTTGCTTTTTGTCTCCTGTTTGCAGTTACATCCAAGTAGTTGTCCAAAACCGTTGACGTGTAATACATAAGACAGATGTGTATAATCCCTTTACAAGATCTCTTCTCCTTAACTCCCAACTCCTATTTCTGTTCACCTTCAATGTGTGCGTTCTTGTAACAAAGCGATTTTCTGCTTTATACATCAAGATCCGCTACTGCGAATTTCTCCAGCTGATTTGCTGTTGACCGGGGTTGTTCTGAAATACTTCAGACAGAAAAATAATAAACAGACAACCACTTAAGTAGATCATAAGCTCATCTGAGCAGGAACATACTATAAATACCTCTTGTCTCTGTTATCGAAGTTTGTTTTTCATTTTGTTTGTTTAATACAGCATTCTTTAGTATAAAGTGATATGGAAGCTGAATCATATGCTGCATTAATTATACTGTAGAGGTGCTGGCCGGCAGTGTGCGGAATCATATGCTGCATTCATTATTATTTTTTTCCGTTTTAAATCATTTATTTTGTTCTGGTTTTTTTTTTTCGTTTCAGATAATTTTGTTCAGCTTTTTTTCCGTTTTAAAACATTTTGTTTTGGTTTTTATTTTTAAAGTCAGACCATTTGGGTCAGTATTTTTGCGTTTTTTTAAATCGTTTTGTTAATTTTTTTCCTTTCATACCATTTTAATATGATTAAATAAAGTTGTGCAATGCATATTCATAAGAAAAAAGGATCTTTCATATAAAAACGATAGAACCGACAGAATTACTGTATCGACTGAAATACTACTCGTCTAAGTCAAATCGAATAGACCCTTTGAAACGAAGAGAAGAGACGATCCGAAAAGACCGAAAATTTCCGATATCATGATAAAAAAGACGATACGAAAAAACGAGCCAAAACTAAAATCGGCTGAAATTATCCAAAACGAAAAGTTTAAAAACCCGAACTAGCCGAAAAAACACAAAAAACAAACAAACGGTGCACATCCCTAGTATTTATTCGACTATTTATTCTTTTAACTTGCAGCAAAAAGTCTGATTTTTTTTTTTTTTTTAATAGCGTTTTTATTTTCTGTAACAAACTTTTTTTATTATTATTCATAGGACCTGATATATTATTTCCAGGCATTTTCGTTCGGTTTTTTTGCAACTCGTTTTAAAAGTTGCAGTGTTTTGTTTGTTTTTTTTACCCTGCTTTTTGACTTCATCCAGTTGCTGGTCGGCTGTACAGCGGATCGGCAGCTTTTATTTGAAAGCATTCTGCAGTTTTGCAGCTTTTTTTACGGCGGCTTATCGGATCGACCATGTCCCGATTGACACAAAACACAGAACCCCACCTATAGCAGACCCCATGCATACTTTATGAACACTTTTGGCTCCCCCTTCCACCCCTAGGCAAAACCCTTTCCTGGACTGGATTTTTGGCTCCATCCCTGACAGTCTCTAAACCCCAGGATTGAGCAGTTTGACACCAAAATCTATTTGTTGTCTGATGTCTGGTAAGTGGAAAGTTTTGATAATACACTCGTGCATGTACAGCACTGCTTTGAAAATAGATTCCTCCATGTAACCACACTGCTGATCGCACAAATTGCTAAAAGGAAATCTGGTAAGGCATGAGTGGGCTAACTATGTGGATGATAATCTGAAGCACATAGTTGACCTCACAGTTGTTTGATAAATATCCAAACCTGTATATTTATTGTGGTTTCTCTTATGTTTCCTTTACAAAATCAGCAAATGTCTAAAGATAGCATCCTGAAATTCTCCCGGCTTTTGCATATAGATCTATGTATACACATTGTGTATACATAGATATATATATATATTAACTTGCTTTCACAAAGTTTTAGAGTTTAATAAACATAATAAACATCTTCTATCTGAAGGCAAACCAATTTCTAGCTTATATTTTTCGATAAGTCAATATGATCTAAAACTATCAGGGTTATTCAAAGAGATTCGAAAAGTCACCGCACGTTCAGTGACTTTTCATTCTCTTCAATTCGGTTCCTTTTGCCGATCCCATTTTGGTGACCCTGCGGTGTATTCAGCAAACACCACAGGGTCCCAGAATTGCAGGGAAAAGTCACCGCAAACCTGACGAAAACTAACCGCAAAACCCACCGAATGCATGCCGAAAACCCGCAAAAACATCTGGATTAACCTTCGAAAAACCCGAGCAGGAGCCGATCACACGCAGCGAAGTAGCCGAACAGGAGCCGAATCACACAGAGCCGAAGCAGCTGAGACGCAGAGGAGGCAGTGAATAAATTAGCAAAACCGTTTGTATGAATCTGGGAAAATGAAACGCTGTTTGCAAAGAAACTACTGAGCGAAAATGTCTGAAATTTACACAGGAGGTCCAGGGAATGATAATAAAGAGGGCTGTTACAGAAAAAAGAAGTAAACTTAAATTTTGTTTTTTTTAAAAATCGGACTTTTAAAAAAAGTTTAAAAATAAAAAAACTCAGAAAAATGCTTAAAGTATCCTAAAAAATCTATAAATAAAGAGACTTTTTGCTGCAGAATTTTATAATGAACGGTTTATTAGATATTGAATTAAAACGGGAATATTTTTAACATTGAAGCCTATGGGATTCTCCTGAATAAATTTGCCAAATTAAACCACCGAATGGCAGGGCATTTCGGGAACCTTTCACTGCTGGTTTGTTTTCTCTGAATAGCCGAAGCAGTGCTTTTTTATGAGGAT
Source organism: Leptobrachium leishanense (assembly GCA_009667805.1). Classification (NCBI taxonomy): domain Eukaryota; kingdom Metazoa; phylum Chordata; class Amphibia; order Anura; family Megophryidae; genus Leptobrachium; species Leptobrachium leishanense. The sequence continues at coordinate 8,224 of RXON01002821.1, read as the reverse complement.
TTCACTGCCCTCGAACAGGCACCGAACAGGCACCGTATGTGCAGGCAATTCGCCAGGATTTGGCGAATTGCCTGCTCTCTGGATAGCCGAATGGCCAGGAAAGGTAACCGAGCGCTGATTTTCAGCGTTCGATTACCTTTCTCAAGCAATTCGGATCTCTTTGGATAACCTTGTATGTGCCATGCATGCTTTAAAGTGACCCTCTTGTTCACAAAACTGTTCTGTAAGATGGACATCCTGTTCCCTCCTTAACCTTAACAGCAATTGAGTGTTGATGTGCTGCAAATCAGTCAGTGCTTTGATGACACTGCAGAGAGATAATGGCACAGAGCTTTTGATTTAAGTCACTCAGGGATGAGAGCGAAGGCCCTTCAGGGTCTTCCTACCAAGTCAGTGCCTTGTCCCACCCTGACACTGATATGCCATTGTCACAAATTATTCCTGGAAACAGGCCAGACAAAGAAAGGGGCTAATGTCATGACTCCTACCTTCCATACATTATACTCCACTGTATTGCGCTCTTGAAAGCCCCGTTGCTGACACTGCATCCTGGCCATTTGTCGGTTTTGATGCTGGACACTCATCTTTGATGATCCTTTATGGTCCTGCATCATTGTGTCATTTTATTGAGTCGATGCTCCGTGGCTCCTGTGTCCTGCATCTGTCACGCACATTCTGGCACTCAAGAATGACACCAGCCGATGGGTATGCTTCTGCCTCTATAGCTCTCAGCTCAGTTTCCTCAGTGCCATGTCATTGTTCTTTCAGCGTGCTCTAGTCTAATTTGTTTTTCACTGTACCAGACCTTGGCTTCTTTTCGACCGTCTGAATCTCTTCAGTTCCTGACTTTGGCTTTTCCATTTATCGATATTGTGCACCTCCATTGTTCTGGACTTTTGGTTTGTAATTTTTTTTTTCATTTAAAGTTTTTATTTTGCAAATAGCAAAAAGGTCACAAGTTGACTGGCAATATCGGCCTCGCAGGGCCATAGGAACTCACATAATATCACATACATAGAAAGGTTCAGCAATAGTAGATAGAACAGCATTAAATCACGATGAAAAACAAGGAAGGCAGACATAAAAAACAAAAACGACATCAAAGGGCCATAGCAAGTCATCTGCTTAGAAACGTGAAATTAAAAATAAAAATGTCATCTGAAAAATCTAGGATATCTTCTGGGAGTCATAGGGAATGAGGGGGGTTAGCAAAAGCATCTTCAAAATACAGCTCAAAAAAGGAGGGAGGAAAATGACATCAGAGTACACTTCAGAAGCAAAATAAAAGGGAAGGGGAGGTGGGGGAGAGAAAGAAAAAGCGGGGGGAGAAAAATGGCAAAGGCCAGAACGGTGCCGACCCAGGCAGATTCCCAAGTGGTCAAAAGACCATTGGAGAGGGTCATGGGGAAAATGGCACCAGGCCCGGGCATCCGGAGGGCAAGCCGTGCACCGGGCTTCGATTGCAGCCTCCGGAATGTCCAAGAATAGCCAAGGGGAAGATAAAAAAAAAAAAAAAAAAAAAAAAACAGACCTCATAATGGGAAAATATCTTGTACAGAAAACTCAGCGGGGGGGACGACAAAAACAAGCAAAAGAGTCCTCTGTAGCACATTAGAAAGGGGCAAATAGCCATCAGGAAACCAGAAATCGAGAGGTGGGTCGGCAAGACATCAGGGCATCACACGAGGCAGTTTGTAGGGGCATTCTCAGCTAGCGTCCAGGAACAGTACTGGCCGCACTACAGGCAGGGAGAGAAACCGCAATCTGTGCCAGTCAGCAATCTCAGGCTCTGCGTAAATAGATGGGACCGGTCGATCAGGCAAGCCCCCCCGCTAGCGTCACTACCCTCAGGTAGATTCATCCGTCAGCCGACAGGTAGACTCTTGGAGGACCACCGTGGTTCCAACTCAGAGGACGCGGGAGGAACAACAAGAAGTTGCACAGGGTCACCGGTCTCGTCAGGCAGCCGCCCCTCGTCGTCACTCTGGTCCGAGGTCTTGGCCTCCATCGCTGAAGTGTTCCCCTCACTGCCGGTCGGAAATCCATCTGCTGACTGTGCCGCAGCCTCCATCCACCGATCCGTCCCTGGAACCGCCATCAATCGGCGCCATACACCATGTGTGATCGGGCTCTCATCTTCATGCATCAATTCGAGGCAGGCCTCAAGGCCCTCCAAAACAGCCGACAGGGTTCGGATAGGGGGTGGTCAGGCTAGCCGCCGCCAGTCTGCACCAACCCCTGCTAACTCTGCTGTGTTTCTTGTTAGGTTTTATACATGAAGCATGCTGGATACTTCTGGTCTACTCACCTACCCTGTTAGAGAATAGCCGCAAAACCATTTTTTCGGCATATATGTATATTTAGTTGTATCCCCAGTCAGGTCATTATTGCTGTTGCTTCTTTCCGTGTTTTTTTTCTAATCCCAAAGTGGAATTGTTCCTGGGGAGGGTATAAATATAAACCAACCAGTATCTCTCCTGACTGAGAAACAGCATTACGATATGCGGTTGCTTAGAGAGCAGCTCTTGGTTTCATTAGGTAGGACCCACCTTATCCAGAGATGCAGTGACATGGCGGGTGGGCTTACACTTTAATGGCCATTCAAGTAAACTAAAACCTCTGTTTTGTTTAGCATTGGGCTACAGTGGTGAGTGCAAATGACAACCTTTTTTCTTGTTATGTTTTATACATGAAGCAGGCTGGATGCTTCTGGTTCACGCAGCCACCCTGTTAGGGAATAGTGGCAAAACATTTTTTTCTGCATAAAATAAAAAAACAGGTTCACCAAAATTGAACAAAAGATTGGAAAAAACGTTGCCTGGTCTGATGAGTCTCGAGTTCAGGCGGTGCTGGTGATGGTGTAATGGTGTGGGGGACTTCATCCAGACCAGCCGACTCCGATTATGCAAACATGCAGGGCTGTATTTAGAGCTCTATGGGCTGGAGCTGAAAGATTTTGTTTGGATTTTTTTGGCATTTAATGAAATGAATGCAATTTCGGCGCTTTGTTTTTAGCTGCATTTTGGCACTCTTCAGTGATTTCATTTTGCCGAAAATAGTGAATTTACTGTTTAGTGTACGTTCAACATGTTTTGCAAAAAATTAAGTTGCCGAAACAGTTATTGGCGAAACCGCCAAATTGCACCAATAACTGCTTAATTGAGCCGAATTGGCAAAATCACTGACATTAAATACTGGCGAATTGACAGCAAATACGGTGAAATTCGCTGCAATTCGGCAATGTTCGTCAGTGTTTGGCGGCAACAAAATTGTCCCATCTAGTATAGACAGTTTATTCTTTTAATTTTTCTGCAAAAACCTTTTTGTATTTTTTTTTAGATGACATTTTTGATCTTATTTTTACAAGACTTTATTTTGTAACAGACCTTTATTTTTTTTAAATGACTTTACTATTTAGACACATTTTTATTGATTTACACTCCTATTATGAGAAGACGAGACTTTTTTGCAGTTCGGTAGAATTCGCTGATGCCAATTTGGTGGTTTTATAACTGTTTCGGCGACTCCAATTTCGGCAAAATACGGTGACTGGTTGCTAGTGAATCACTGTATTTTCAGTGAAATGGAATCACCAAAATGGGGTGAAATGGGCTGTAACGGTGCGGCTGTACCCCAACTGAGTACCTCCGTCAGCAGGCTTTCTCCCCTTTAAACATTCCCCCACCATCACTGAAGCAATCTTCTCTAACAGCTCACCCAAACTTTAACCGCAGTTGAAAGAAGGATGCAGACCGTTCAGAATTTAATAGCAGACTGACAGTTTATTCACACAGACACACATTAATGGACAACTCCCTTCATGAATACAACCAATCAGATAACACCACAGTTCAATTAACTGCACAGGACCTTCAAACAATGGGACCTCCTTGGAGGAGAAGGGGAGGAAAGCAGGTAAAACAATATCTTGTAGAGAAAATGTACACTGTAGAGAGAGCAGGTAGTATAGTAATACAGAGATAAGATAAATAATAGAGGGAATGTACACCGTATACACAACAGGAGACTCTACAATAAATACACAAGGGAATAACACACAGACATAAGAAATCTTTAGTTTGCAAGGAAATGTTTAAAACAGTGCAAAACCAAATATATTTAAAAGCTCCACCAGTTCCCCAATAGTCTCTTTCACGGGCCAGTCACTGGGCAGGAGGCTAGCCCACAGCCCCCTCCAGATGCCCCAGTGACGGTAGGTTCTGTCACATGGCCCGAAATGCAAAGCACTGAAATTTCAGTGCTTTGTGAATAGACCCTTAAAACAGATGTTCAGCAGATCAAATTCCAAATTCATGGCAGTCAGCAGACGCATGTTATTTGTAATTTTGCTGTTGTGGTGTGTCTGGGCTATCTGTGGCCTGGGGCGACTGCTCTAATACTGAAATAACCACTTAGTAGATTTACCCCATTATCGCAGAGGCCATGAGCAGCTGCCTGCATGTGTACTTGAACATGCCTTGCATGCGGCTGTGCTCCTGTGAGGTCTTTACCTGATCTTGTGGGAGCGCGGCCAATAGTACGAGAGCCACGTTCAAGCACAGATGCAGGTGGCATAATTAAAATGGGGGTGGGGTGGAAATAATTGATAAAATTGGAGATAAGGAAAAATTTACCTTCCCTGGCAGCCTGCTCTGGACAGCACATGTGGAGGGCTTTTTCATACCTTGAAATCACTGAGCCACGTTTGACAGAAGGCATCTCCTTGCAGCACACAGCTCAGCTGCAGTCAGAGAGTGCTCCTGTTCCCGCGGCTCCTTGTGCAAAACCGACCCCTTCCAGACTGGGCTTCATATGTCACACAAACCACCAGGAAGCAGAGTGCAGCCACTGGGAAAATGTGATTGACACATCTCTCCCAGCTCTCGGGCTGAGCTGCTTCCGCATGCTGTCTACTAAAGGGCAGTCTAGGTAGTGGCAGCGCAGGCCCAGTCAGGCTGCTGGTCAAACCGGCCCACTGAGCCATCGACCCACTGGTATTCTCCCAGTAGTCCTGATGACCAGTACATGCTTGGCCTTGGATAAGGGCCTTACAAACCACTTAGCACACACTATTAAGATTATAATCACCAGTAAAGTGTCTTCACAAAAGGTCAAGTCAGATAGGAAAAGAAGGACTGCCCCAGTATATATTAAAGAAAAGGTTTGGCTTGCATTAAAAACACATTCATCTCTGAGTCTCCTCTACACCCTAGACTTGCCAAACAGCATGTATATACACCAAATGTATTTCACACCAGTTTATTGAAACTGCTGAAAAGTAATATATCTACCAAATTCTCGGCACTGTCTACTGTGGTCTGTCTACATAGCAGCACAATTTTCCTTGAGGCTCTGAATTGAAGTCGAAGGACTAAGACTGAAGTCCTAGCATTGTCATTTGGTGATAACCCTGTTAAAACAAAAATGGATACTAAAAATTCAATTTTTAAAATGTTCACAGTACAAACAGCCTAACTAGAGTCAACTCTATCAATTTCAATGTAAAAGACGTCACTTCCTGCAGAATATGATGGTCGACACCTGGAGAGCATATCTACCTTGGAGAGCAATAGAATCTCAGCACAGGATAATATAGAAGCATCTTAAGAATTATGATATTATATGTATTTGAAATTTTAAAGGGCTACTCTGTTAAAAAAAAATCTCCCTTTTAAGACCTTAAACAATTGGGCACAATCTTGTAAAAAAAAAATTTTTTTAATGATGCTTTTACTAGTGGCGTGTCTAGTAACTGGCAGCCAGGTAATTCGAAAATCCTAGTGGCTGGTGACTCTGGTTGGGGTGGAGGAAACTCCTGCACTGTCATCCAGTGACTGCCAGATTGGGGCAGCTGTGGATGGGGGAGACTGACCTCTTTAAATCAATAAATTGGTCATGATGAGTCGAGTGTCCCTTTTAAGTTCTTTCTGTCTGACTTCTTGATTAATGTAACAGATCTCATTACCTAGACTGGGACACATCTGTCAATGCCGCTCCCTTGCCAGACCTCCCCTTCTCGTTCTTCCACCGACAATCTTTCGTGCCTTTCTTCAGCCCTTAGCTGAAGCTTAAGGACAGGTAAACTGAAAGTGTGGTGATAGCATTCCCCAGAAATGAGTAAGCACGTAGAACTTGAGGTTAGAAAAGTCAGACAGGAACTCAGCCTGTTAACAAGCTAAATATACACAGTGCCAGGAGGGACCTAGTGACCAATGGGAAATCCTTCCCTGGTGTATTGCTGCGACAACTCAGGAATCACTGCTTGGCTTCTAGGACATAATTAGACCAGGTACAGATAATGGAATTAACTCGAACCTTCAAGATACACAGCGCAACATAGCAGCAAAACAGACCAATAGGACAATAGCAGATTGTGAGGATAAACAGGGAATTCAAATTATACAGTATCAGATAATGGCACAGCTTTGCCGATCTTAACGATATTAACAATAACAGTATTCATGCGAAGCACAGATGTACCTAGAATTGTAGGTACAGGTGACTTCAACATAGGAGAGGGCAGAGAAAGAATATAGAACGTCAGACCTGCACCTCCCAAATGCATTTCAAGGTCATTGTACCCCAAGTTGAAAGTGACTCTCGTCACAATTAACGTCACAGAAACAAATTTTTATATACATTTTAGTGTTCATATAATGCAAAATGTTATACTTCAAACCATTTCAGTATGTACATTAATAATTAATGGAAGACAGGCTTTACAGGGTGCAAGCTTGTGATTTTTTTGCAGGCTGTGTAGAGGATGTCGAGAGTACGATCAGAGGCTTTGACCATATGTTTGTGTCATAGAACAACCACAAATATTCCAAGCATGCTCATATAACCCAAATGTTCAAATTTCAGTAAGTGATATCTAATTGTGGTTTCTTAGTCATAATGAAGCTAATTGATAATAAACCACAGCAAAATATTCCCTAGAAAAAAGATTTCTTGTTATCTGCTCCAAATGAATCAACGCCCAAGCATTTATCGAAGAAACAAGATTTGTTTTTAACTTTGCAAATGTGCAAAGACTATGGGCACTATTCTTTAGTGAATGCTAATGCTATCATTTGGATGTGGAAGTGTTATCACTAGGATAAGTGATCCCCATATTACCTTCCTGACACTAAACCCATTATTTAAACACTTAGCGCATCAGTGATTGTGCTAGCTTCCACGAGCTTATTATACTTTGTGCATCCTATACTTAACATGGGGAGTGCAATCAATAATTAACGTTAAAATATGTAAGGTATAACACAGTTCAAGCGCTAATTACCTCAGGGACGAGCAAAGCAAACTATTAGCTACACCTAAAAGCTAGTGCTAAATGATTCCGTATTTGCAAAATCTTTTAGCAACCCCCTGAAACACCAATAAATCCGATACTCATCTCTCATCCTGTGGCCCGATTTGCTGCTTCTCCTAACTGCGAGCGGAGTGAAACTCTGTGAAAGAATTGTGTGAATTAGTCCATTTAGTGCAAATAAGCAAAATGGGCTGTTTGTGTTATGAAAAATTAGCATAATTTGGGATATTTGAAAAGAAGATGCATGGCGTGAAACATTAACTTCTATAAATCTTCAAGAAACAGTACTGGACTCTAGGCATGTTCATGGGTGCCTTGTGTGCTCAGCCACACACAGTAAGGGATTTGGTCATGTCCACTTAATGGTCTACATGCATACTTTATGTTTGGCTCAATAGTAAATGCATAATAATTTCCTTAGTCTCCGCATACATTTACAGGTCTACTCAAAGTTTTAGCTGAAGCTGAGTTTTTAGAACCAATTTGCACTTGTTCAGCATTAGCCAGGCTAATGGCAAATGGAAAATGTGGTTAACCTGGCAGACATGTTGCCTAATTTAGCTAGTGATTCACAAATAAATCCTGAAACTATCAGGGTAATTCAAAGAGAATCGAAAAGTCACCGCACGTTCGGTGTCACCGCACTTTTCGTTCTCTTCAATTCGGTTCGTTTTGCCGATCCCATTTCAGCGACCCTGCGGTGTATTCAGCAAGCACCACAGGGTCCCTGAATTGCAGGGAAAGGCCGCCGCAAACCAAACGAAAAGTAACCACAAAACCCAGCGAATGAACGCCGAAAACCCGCAAAAACATCTGGAGTAACCAGCCGAATACGCCGGAAAAACCAGAGCAGGAGCCGATCACACGCAGCGAAGCCGCCGGAAAAAGCCGACACCGCAGACGAGTGAAGTG